>JARYHS010003321.1:0-12901 GCA_031002005.1 Vandiemenella viatica
TTGAACAAGATTTAAAAGGAACTGACGTATTTAGCAGAAGTTGTTAAACAGGTGGTGATGACGTATGCGGTAATAATTAGTGTCACTCAGTCCACAGTTCTACAATTGACTTTGTGCAACTAAAAAATTTGATTTGTACTTGAATTGTGAGTAAATAAAATCATTTTACCAGATTTTTCTTTTGTCATTTCACCTATCCTAATTAAATAATAGTATATACATTTTTTAAAATCTTTTTATTTCGCCCACCAATTGGCGATTAAAAATACATTTTCAATTGCACACATATTATTACAAAATATATGTAAGTTACAAAGTTTTCTCAAATTATTTTTCTTGAGTTCTCGCAGTGGTGGACATCCTAAATCTTCTATAGTTGTAGCATACTTTCTTCCTGATGATTTTCTGTAACCATCTAGCCTTCTCCAGTCCTTTAACGTAAATGATTGAATCATCCTCATTGGTTATTGCATGTAATAGAGCACATCTTGCTGAAGGAAACGCCATCAGCGTTCCAAGGTATTCCATGATAATTGTGTTAGCCATCATTACCTCCACGCGATGGTGATACAGAAATACAATGTGTAGATAATTTTGTCAGAGCGTACTACACAAAGCAACTTCTTTGAAAATAAACCCCATCCTTCGTCATGAATCCCTGTGTGTCCACGAAGATGGTCGGCATGGTAATGGTTGACAAGACTCGCTGCTACTAGATTTTATGTCAGCTTACGCACGACACTTGTTAGAGGTACGTATTCCACAACACGATCGTGCAGGATCAGACAATATGCAGCGGTGTAGGCAGGATAAATTTCTCATGCTATCAACTCGACACGAATGTCTACAGGCCCCGTTTTAACAGACTCATTTTGATGTGAAACAGTCAATTACGGCGATAGGTGCAGTTTCTATAAAGTCTTCACGTTTTAGTAGCGGTAAAGGATGGTCTCGTTCGTAGTGGTTCGGTTTTTCTTAAAGTCCAAATTCATGTTCTCGTATGGATACGCTACATCATTTAGGAACACTTTGACATTGGCAAGATTGCAGTCGTCAAAGATGGCTGCACTTAATTCCGCATTCCGTTCCTGTTTGTTTGAAACCCCAGAACCACGAACCTAAGTTTCTCCAATTGTGTTGATGTTTTCAAAGACCACATTGAGTCTTGCTGATTGAAGCAACAGGTACTCCAACAGATCCCAGCTTCCGAAATTAATGCGAAGTGGTTTCCCACTGTCTACAATCTTAAGCAGCGCTAGCTTTTCTCTTTGACCTATTTGCAAATGAGGCATCACCCATGCACAGTTTGCTGATGGTGAATTTACTTTCCTGAGGATTTGGATTGGCTTGTACATATGAATTTGTATCGTCCCTAGCTCGAATCAATATTAGTTCTTGTTTTAACATTTGCAAGTATCTTTCTAAAGTCTTCGCAAAAGCCAAGAGCATACTCAAACGGTATACATACATCAAAGTAGCCATTTCCAAGATCGCGTTGCCCCCATCCTGCATTGATCAACACACCCATTTGTGGGGGGCTTGCAGAATAAGCGTTTTCAATGTGCTTGTGATACCAACGTTTCTATTTCGATCAATTTCAACTCCATTAAGTTCATATCGAATTCCCTCAAACAGAAAAGCGAATGCATTGGATGTGGCAATTGAATTTGTAGCTCTCTGAACCATCTGAGTTGATGAATCTTCCTTCCTTATGCAAGTAGCTTTTGCATGGTAGTGTATATGTATCTTGGTTCTGAATCGGTATTCGGATTTCATCATTGTTATAAATGTGCTGGCGTATGCGGCTAGTGACTCAAATAGTGTTTGCGCGTCACGACTCGTCAAACTCCACACTGGAAGTTATGTCTAACACCTCATCCATGATTTTTAACTGTATAGCCTAACGACTATTGGAAGAGCACGTTCTCAGGTGTTAATCGTTTCACTGTTGGTTCACGACTGACCAGCTTTGCGTGGGTGACGCTTCTTGTATAACGAGCGCCCATTCTTTTTTATATGTAGTCTGAGAGTGATGGTCTCTCCTCTAAAATCACTAAATTACCGTCTTGATCGACAACTCTAACGTTGAATTATGAGAGTTTTTACTGTGATGGGTAGATATATGATATTAGCGGGTACTTCCACAATCTTGTACCCCTGTGGGACTGTTGGAAAAACTCGTGTAGTGTATGTCCCAGCTTATCGTTACGTAGTTTCCTGTACATATGCTGCACTCTATTCTTATAGCGTAATTTTGAAGATCTGCACAGTGTATCTGATGTATGAAATCCAGCTTTAAGACACGTTTCGAAAATCCAAGCAGAGATCCAATTGAGTTTGGTTGGAGAAGTCAATTTCCACAGGTGTTTCTATCTCGCACTTGAGCGAATTGTTGTTTGCTCTAATTACTAGCTTGTCGTTTTTAGTGTGTCGAACCAAATAATTAGCCACATCGTCAATATCGTAAGATCCTGTGGGTATGACTATCACTTTATTCTTCAAGTAATGAAATTTACAATTTGATTCGTCTATATTTGGAATCGAATTGTAAGTCTGAAAGTTAACCAAACCGACTGTGTAATCCACCTTGGCTCAAATCTATTGGTGGGAAGTAATCACAGCCCAAGACTGAACTGGTGCCTGACAAGCAGAGTGTTACAGACATGTGTTATCCTGTCCAAGGTTCGTTCAAGACTGATGTCATACATTTTCATATAGGAATTTTAAACACAAATGTCCACATACATGTGTACCAAACTTCTGGTGTTGCTGCACATTGTAAAATATTCTGTTCCCTGCAAAGTATCGTTGTAACTCCAATGGAGGAGGTAAGTCACCGAAACTGTCGAAGTATTTTTACTACACCATCTATGTACTTGATGTAAGCAACCCGATGTGTTCCAGCACTTTTAGCACTATCCAAGTTCACAGTTCTACATTCACGTTCACGAATTTTTTTTGGGCAATGTGTCACGCATGAAAACACCACGAAAATTGGGTATGCGCAAACGCTTTACATGCTTACGTATGTCATCGTCCGTCAGCGGCTGATACCAACTTTTTTTTTAATCCAGACCCATCTTTCCAGTATGGCTTCAAATATAAACCTTTACCCTCATTGCAAGTGTCTCCATCGTTTTTGTTGTGTCGTTTCTACTCAGTCAACTGCTTATTCGCCTCTTTCGCTGCTTTAACAGCTTTGACGACATAGCCACCCAGCCTGCTAAGCACCAGCAGCTGACAAGCCAGCACATAATGGTATTAATGGAAGAATATCACCCTTCTTTTTTCTTCGGTTTCTTTTTCTTAACACCTCCACCAAACTTTAACTTGGCACGCATGGCCCTATTAACCAAGGAATGCCGCTGCACGTTCACCAAACTTTGCATCTTTAGCCTTCATTCTATCTGCAGCCCTCTCGACGAGTATCGATCTGCTTCAGCTCTATCTACCCCCTGTGCATAAGCAATGTCGTGTTCCCCTGCCGGCTGCATCTATCTAGTGGGTTGATACCCTTCTGCCCAAGTGCCAACCGTTTTTCCAGTTTAGTACAGGGGCCACAAAACTGGTATGTAGGTATATGCGCCTCAAAAGGCATCTTGTCGATGAGCTTGTTTAAAAAGCCACGACCCTTCTTCTTCTTGCTCATAGAAGGCATTGTTACCAACTAACATACTTTACTTGTTCGCGCGCCTAAATATAGCCGGAGCAACCACCTAAACTTGTCAATATGAAGTTCGTCAAACAGCGAGACACATTGCCGTGAGTAATGTTGATTCTGTCGGCAACAATACTAGACGGAAGAAGAACGGACCTCTGTTCCCTGAGACAGTGAGAGCAATAGTGTGTGGCCATCAAATTGTGGGAAAACCAATCTTGTGCTGTACCTGCTGGAACACCCCAATGGTCTTAGATTTGAAAATGTATACGTGTTTTCCAAGTCGTTGTACCAGCCAAAGTATCAGTTGCTAGGGAAAATATTAGAACCCATTACAGAAATTCAGTATTTGACTTTTAGTGATAATCAAAGTGTACCTCCTCCAAGTGAAGCTTCTACCTAATTCTGTGTTTGTGTTTGACGATGTTTCATGAGAGAAGCAGAATAATATACGAGATTACTTTTGTATGGGCAGGCACAGATCAGTCGATTCTTTTTACTTGTGTCAGACATATAGCCATATACCGAAACAGTTGGTTAGAGACAATGCTAACTTGATCGTAATCTTTAAACAGGACGATATGAATCTCAAACACATTTACAATGACCACGTCAACACCGACATGACGATCAAGGAGTTTAAGAACCTATGTGGGTACTGCTGGAATGAATGTAAACATGGATTTTTGGTTATTGACAAAGACTGCGACATGTACCATGGAAGATATCGCAACGGGCCAGATTTACTCTGAGAGAGTCTTCAAGGATTCATTAAGACCTGTGACAGATACTATGGAAAGAGTTTTTTACCTCAGCGAAATATACAGCAGCAGTCTCCTCTCTTGATCAAAGATATCTTGAAGTCACTTGGTCGAAGAGAGCGAGATTATGATTCTGTGTATGGTGTTCGATGGAAGAATGATTCAATAATGATTGGAAACTCACCTGTTACTATTGATGAAAATGTGATTGTAATCGATGGTGACGAATATGAAAGAACTAGAGGATTAATGGAGTTGTTGTTTTTGAAAAAACCCAAAACAGTAAACTGCCAAAGACTTGAAAAGCTACTTTGAAATATTAAACAACACGAGTGCCGACAGAGTAAAATTTAGTCCATCTGGTAAAATTCTGAAACCTGCTACCAATATTAAGTATAAAACCATAATCTCTAAAATTGTCAGTCAGTCTGGTTCTGGTCTTCTTCCCATGAAGGAATATGTGTATTGGGACGATCCGAATAAACTCGTTGAAAGATTGAAGTTACTTACCGCATCGACATCAGCAGGACATATGGCACACTCCAACGAAATTTTATCAGTAGTTGAAGAACTTCGTGAAAGAGACATTATATTGTAACATGGATCAAGTTGTGGCAGAACTCCATCGACCAGCTAGAAGAAATTTCCCAAGACCTCATGTAGTAATCAAAGGACTCTATGATCTGTGGCAAGCTGATATTGTGGAAATGATCCCATACTCTCGTAAAAATAGTGGCTACAAGTATATACTGATGGTGATTGATACTTATTCAAAGTATGCATGGGCAGTACCCCTCAAGAACAAGACAGCTAGTGTGGTTGCTGATGCTATGAAGAGAATCCTAAGTGCAGGTCGTGTACCTAAAAACTTACAAACTGACAACGGAAAAGAGTTTTACAATTCCTAGTTCAAGAATCTCATGACTAGCTATGGTATTAATCACTACTCAACGTACACACATCTTAAAGCATCAATAGTTGAACGATTAAACAGAACTATTAAGAATGCAATGTGGCAAGAATTCAGCAGACGTGGTTCTCATAGGTGGATTGAACTTCTTCCTCAGTTAATGTCAAATTATAACAATAAGTTGCATAGCACCATCAAAATGAAACCTTGTGATGTAAAGGACAACTCTTTACTTTCAACAGTGTACTTCCGTGTGAAGACTACAACACCAGCAAAATTCAAAGTTGGTGACCCTGTTAGGATTAGTAGGTTAAAGGAAAGTTTGACAAAGGCTATCTGCCAAACTGGTCAACTGAAGTGTTTACCATCAGAAAAGTAAATTATCAAATCCTGTAACTTATTTACTTAAAGATTATCAGGGTAAAGATATTGCAGGAGCATTTTACCAGCAAGAATTATAATTAACAAAACATCCAAGTACATTTCCTGTTGAACGAGTAATAAGGAAAAGGAAGAATATGGCATTAGTGAAGTGGTTAGGTTTTGATAAATCACATAACATATGGATAAATGTAAAAGATTTATTTAAATTATGATTCTTCAATAAACATCAGTACAACATATATTTGTTGTTTTTTTTCTCTCCTCATCCATAGTTAAGAGACTATTTTTTTTTTACAATTTTCTTTGACAATATTTTTTTAACAATATGGAGGAGATCAATTTACAGTGTATGACTAATACTAAATACAGTGCACTGACAAAACCCCAGAGAAAATATGACATTATTTACATTAGAAAACTTCATCAACAGCTATTTAAACGTCATGTTTGTCACATTAGACAACTTCATCAATTGATATTTACATGTCATGATCGACATTTGACAACTTTATCAATTGATATTTATATGTCATGTTTGTCACATTAGACAACTTCATCAATTGCTATTTTACACATTAGACAACTTCATCAATTGCTATTTACACATGAACAAAACTACTATTTACATCCCACCCTCCAGTGCACTGTAATATATATATACACGGGATAAACGCTATATTTAATCTTCATTCACACAAGTATTTACAAAATAGTTACACACATTCTCATTCACTCTGGTACAGACTTATGCTCACAAGGTAGGGTTCCAATCCCGTCGGGGTAAATATAGCGCTTATCATCCAATCTAGACAGACCCAGCTTGGATACTTCAACAGTAGTAATTCTATGGAGGTTTGATTGAAATCGTTGTTGTGTATGAAACTTAGATGGAGCACCATGTAAACAGTCAATATAATCTTGTATATTAAGTTTTTTTGTTACTGTGCAACCCAGACCCTTGGCCCGTCTTGAGGTCTGGTTAGATTCTAGTCGAAATGAATACATTTTCGACCTTAGACCCGCAAACTCAACAATCAGGGAACCATTCGCCTCATCTTTCATAACTCCAACAACCTTTTCGATATATGGTTCTATATTGAAAGGATTGTTGGGTTTATATCCAGACGTGTCGAATTCCTCCCTGTTGCGTTTCATCACTTCATATGGATCACAGCCATTCACCAAATAGATGAAACTGCCTATGTCCATATAAAGTAATTTCGGTTGTATAAACTGCGGAATGGCGAATTCATAGTGAAATCGATACATCCGCAGTTTAGACAGATCGAGAATGCACATCCCGATGTAGAGCGGCTTGTTGAAAAGTATCATCACTTTCGACATCTCCAGAGCCATAAAGTCTTTTTCGAAAATAGTCATACGCCTAAAGTGTGGTGATGCCACATGCTTGCGGGCACCGCGGCGGCCCACCCAACCTGTACACAATTTCACGTCGCGGTGTTTTCTAAGGTTCTCCATTGTTTTACCGAAAATTGAATTATTCATTAATTTGAAAAAGTCTCTCTCAAATTCTGATTTGGCTGACTGACGAGAACGCGTGTTGAGAGAGATATATTCTTTCAACCACGGTTGAAAGATATTACCCGATGAATTGAGCCCAACTTCATCCCCAAGCCTACACATTGCTGTAGGAATCGGTAATGGAGAACATACCGAACCTTATCCTCCAGCGTAGTCATCAGCTTGGGGAAAGTAGATCCAGGGGCGGCTTTGTGGTCTGGACATGGCGGTAGGTCTGCCAGATTGTCGTGTATACCCTGGGGAATCGCCAAGTCTACCTCTAAAACGAAACCCCTTGGTGAGTCGGCAGCTACGCTTATGAAGTCTATGCTAGCAATCTGCTTGGCCGATAACCATCGAAACCCTCCAGAGGGTAGATACTCCGACATGGTCCAACCGTACAGATTGTTTACATCAAAATACATGATGAAATTTTCAGGTGCGTCGTGGTTGTACTCCGCCATGTACCGGTTATTTGCCTTGGCGTACCTATTGACGCACTGACAAATACCACCACGAATTCCACGTTCGAAAAAGAGAAGCATGTCGATATCTGTCAGAAGATCCAGCTCGACACGCGTTCTCTTTAACATGGCCTGCCACGAAAGGCCTGGAGCTGTGAAATAGTGGGCGGGGTCCAGGGTGTACTTGTCCAAACATACTGCCCTAAATTTTTCAAACATATCCGCAAGTAGCCGTCCATCTGTCCCCATGTACAGACTTGCGTATTCTTCTAAATTCTTGATCTGGAAAACCCGCCACACTTGTGTCGCGTGTTCGTAGTCATCATCCGAAATATCAGACTCTGACAGCGAACTATAAAATTTAGACTTGGGAGGGAGCGTTGCCTCTTTGAGTTTATCCCACGAATCCATGTATTCGTAAGGGAATACTCCTTTTCGCTTAACTAGTTGGAACTGCTCGGGATCCGTGAAATGCTTACTGGTAATGTGCAAGTCACGCTCCTCAAGAGTCCCAACCAGCTTATCTAATGAGGACTGCATGAAATGGTACAAGTCCAGGAACCGCAATGTGATTGACGTTCCTTTAATCTGTTTAGAAAATGAAATATAACATTCAGTGTTGATGGGCAGGATATCCATCCCATCTTCATCGAGGTGTGCTAAGGCCCCTAACAATGAAGTGCGCATCATACCCAGACAAATTATGGAAAAAGACGGGTATGTGCCTTTGATTCTTGTACTGTAAATTACAGTTATTGTGTGCAGCCCCTCTGAATGCACCTGTGATGTGGCAATGATCGCGAACCTTAACGGCCCCCGGTACAAATCCGTCACCACAGATGTGGCATACTGTGGCATTGGTAAATTTTGCCTCATCATCAACCGACATTACAAGAGGTGTGACCCCCTTGTAAATTTCATCAACGTCATGGCCCAGTTTCACGAGTTGTTCCACCAGCCACGTCTCAGGGTTTTCACCTGAGAATGAGTCGAATCGGTTCAGCTGAGGGTCGTATGCGCAAACGACCTGGTATGCCGCAGCAAAAGGGATGCGTTCCTGGACTGATGTGGAGTGAGAGGCGTTGGGGTCGGGTCTGCAAGTATCAAAGGGTTTCAATAAACATTCAAAGTCCGCGTAAACGACGAATGGTACACGCTGTTGGTGTACAAAATCCTTAAATTTTAAGGTTATGTCTTCGTCGCCGGGTAGGTCGACTCTTACAGCGCCAACCCTTGCGCAATCAATCTCATGGCGTTCCAAGAGATCTTCGCGCCCGAAGTGCTGCAGGCATCTGTCACAAATGTGTGTTGCATATGAGTGTTTAGTTAATTATGATCTGACTAACCGCGACAAGTTCTTGATCCAGCAGTAGTGAAACTTATCTTCACCCTCTGTAATCAACAACATGTTTATATGTATACCACGTTTGACTGCAGCATGGTGGAGGGGGCCCACAACTCTATGTTTTCTACCTTCTGGTTCCAAGCTGTAGACATTGATCGAATAATTGGGGTTTTGCCTCTCAAATTTAGAAATGTCCGACAATTTTACAGGGAATTCTATGCCTGCAAAATCTAAATCGTACTTGGAACGTACTTTAATATACTTGCTAACTAAATTCACGTTATCATGCACCTTTTCGTGAAATGCCAGGATCGTCCAAAGAAAACAACGATCATCACTGTTTTTAACATTGAGAACTGCTTTCTTTGCTTGGATATCGGATGGCAGTGCTATAAATGAAGAGCCCCGATACATCGGTTCGTATTTAGCTACATGGATGTCGAGGGCGTTAATTTGATCGAGGTTTTTACCACTATCCCGGTCCTGGAATTCACTAAATCTCTTCTTGATATCTTGAAACACATAGACTTCATACCACTCTTCCAGGGAAGCGCTTAATGTGAGTTCGCGCATCTTGGGCATAAAGCAAATACGGCTGACGTTAGTGACATTGTTCTTCTGAATTTGGAAAAGGCAATCCAGCCTCACCTGGCATTATACAGCCGGTGTTGAAGGATTGTTAATAATCGCGGAAATTTGATCATTAAAAATTTTGAAACATTCGCTAATAAAATTACCAGGATCTTTAAAATTTTCAGTATTTACAACAGTGATGTAAAGTAACCTATTCCCGTAAGCACTTGCCCTGATAGTTGGCTTTAAGCGCGTAGCATCCGCCTTACCTGTTTTTTCCCCACCCTAATTAATGGTAGCTTGAGTGTCGGGCAGCCACTGGGACGATGGTTCTTCTGCAGCCCAGAGTGCCTCTACTGGCGATAGAGTGGCTAATAGATCCTCATCGTTTGGATCTTCCCACGCACTGGTGCTGGGATGGGATATGTCCACTGCTGGAATACTCCTCGCACTGGTGCTGGGTTGGTTTATGTCCACTATTGGAATATCCCATAGTGCTGTAAGGTCTTGTGGTGACATATAAACATCTGAAAATAGACACAAAAAATTAGATTCATAGTTACAAGTATGGAAAACAAAGCAGTCTATAAAATGAATACATTACCTGATATTTTAATGCTTTTTGATGGACCGTCATCATGGGTTGCCTTCTATTTGTGTGTAGGTTGCACACTGGTAAGGCCAACAGTATTCACATCATCTGCAACATAATATATAATGTCTGTCATATATGCGTTAAGTATTAACATGAAAAATAATTTAAGTACCAAATGATTGCCAGTAGCAAAACAAGTCATGAGTGGTAATCACATGCATAGCACCTCCACTCACATCTACAACAAAATAAATAATGTCAATCACATATTCTCTAAGTATTCACATAAAAAATTATTTAAAGTATTAGCTACTTACTGGTGAGGCCAACAGCATTCATTTCATCTGCAACAAAATAACTAATGTCAGCCACACATGCACTAAGTATTCACACGAAAAATTATTTAAAGTATTAAACACTTGCCAGTAGTAAAACAATCCATCAATTCCTGATTGTTAATCACAGGCAAAGGACCTCCACTCACATCTACAACAAAATAAATAATGTCAGTCACATATGCACTAAGTATTCACATAAAAAATTATTTAAAGTATTAGCTACTTACTGGTAACGCCAACAGCATTCATTTCATCTTCAACAAAATAAATAATGTCAAGCATATGCTTTAAGCATTCACATAAAAAATAATTTACAATGTTAATCACTTACCGCCTGCAAGATTGTACCGCACCTCAAGGTTGTCCATGGTCATCGATCGTGAGTCTACAAATTCATCACTGATTAGTTGCGAGATGACGGGAAGACCTGTAAAATAAAATTAAAATGAAACTTATTTATTTATAATAATAATTATAATAATAATTAATAATAGAAAATTCACTCACCATATGCTAAATACTGTTCGATGTCTTCAGCAGTCAGTACGCGATACATGATGTTCACTCTGTAAGATACTGGTGATCAATGAGGTTGAGAAGAAGTTTGGCACAGAATTTATACCCTGTCATGAACGGTAAATTGTGTTGTCGAAAGTAGGTCCCAGTCCGCTCACCCCAGGAATAGTGCCTAACGGGAACCAACGCGTCACCCGGAAATAGCGCTGCGCTGGGAAAGTACGCACTCCAGGAATAGTGTATAACGGGACCCGTTGCTCGCCGACGCGTCATCTGTGGCGCGCGCTGGGAATAGCAACAACCGTTGTCGCCTGCGGGGGTGTGCGCCCGACTAAGCTCCACGGAATATTCAGGTAGATTCAGGTTACCACCGTACGGTGCTGCCTCCCTAGCGGCCACCAAATGAACTAACGGTCCAGCGCAAGCCCGGCCGGTGCTGCCCCCCTAGCGGTGAAGGAACGAACTAACGATCCGCCATCTTGTGACGTGAACGCTGATTGGCTTATTCAAAAGCCCGCCAAGCCACCATTGGAGGGGAGGGGAGGGAGGTCCCCCCCACCACCTCGTGACGTCATGGGTTTTCCCGGTTTCTATACAGAAAACAGGTATTACATATACTTGTGTTGTTATACAAAGCGACATATTGCTCGTACCTATTTTTCGATTTGTGTAGGATGAAAGATGTACTATTGATGGGAGACTTTCAGCCAGATACTTAATAGCGATAGTAGTGTGTATGCTATGTATAGAGTGTTTACCCTGAAGGGCGCGAGGTGTGGCGGGCACTGTAGCAGCAGATCGACATCCACGTAGGAGAGTGGCTTGTTCAGTTCCGCCGTCTCGGTGTCGTTCATGGTGCCGTAGTAGAAGAACTTGTCTCGGTGGTGGCCGAAGCCACAGTAGATAGAGCGGGGCACCATTGCTGCAGAATCCGGCGGCTTGCGGCCCCTGAAAGCACCCGTACAGCTCCTTAAGGCATGTCTCGTACTTCATCCAGAGTTCTTGCTATTTAAATTGTACTTATGTATTGATATGGCAATGAAGTTAAATGTAGTATCGTAAATATAAAAACACGGTTAATGTACAAACATATCAGAAAGCACGAATGCTTTGTCTCAGATGCACACTAAAATAACTATGTTTTATTTCCCAGTACAAAATGATGTGACAATTCATCTCCCAACTACAGCAAAAACTAATTAGGATTCCTCGAAGTTCAGCTGTCTCTTCGCTGCGTGTTCCCTTCTAAGGAATGTTGTGTCCTACCTATTTAAAATTAGTGGTGACAGCTGACAGTTTATTGTACAACAAAATTAGTGAGAATAGGTAAAGTCACATATAATGTTTCATTTTTTAATCTCCTCTTCTCCAAATGTCGCATTCAGTCATTCCGTATTGAGGCATGATTGACAGTCATATGTGATATTAATTAAACTTTGTCAATGAAATCCCCAAACTTGTGCTTAAATCTCAGCTGTGTCAATACAAGTTGTATCTCTTTTTCATCTTTTTTTTTAAAGTTCCGTCTTCATCTCAAATCCTAAACTCTAATCGATAGAATGTTAAGGTTAATGAAAAGCGACTGTGAAATTATTGATTTTGTGTTAAAGATTTAGCAATTAATTCAAATAGTAACAGACAATTTAAGAAAACTTCTTGCCACATTGATGTACAAAAGTTTCAACTTGCATTGTTCGTTCGTTCTTTTTATTTCAAAATTTATCAAAACATTTTCAGTCGACACGAATTAGGCAAAAAAAAAAAAAAAAAAAAAAAAAAAAAAAAGGACTGTCAGAAATAGTTCCAGCTTGTCAAATTGTGTTAATACAGCAGCAG
>JARYHS010003322.1:0-26627 GCA_031002005.1 Vandiemenella viatica
AGTTACGGCCAAACTTTCAGGAAACATTCCTCACACACAAACAAAGAAAATATGTGATGTGAACATGCGTCCGGAAACGCTTACTTTCCATGTTAGAGCTCATTTTATTACTTCTCTTCAAATCACATTAAACATGGAATGGAAACACACAGCAACAGAACGTACCAGCGTGGCTTCAAACACTTTGTTACAGGAAATGTTCAAAATGTCCTCCGTTAGCGAGGATACATGCATCCACCCTCCGTCGCATGGAATCCTTGATGCGCTGATGCAGCCCTGGAGAATGGCATACTGAAATGTGCAGGAGCTCCATCGTGCATGAACCACATGTTGTGTCGTACTTGTAAAGGCACATCTTCTAGCCGCACAGGTAGAGTATCCCGTATGAAATCATGATAACGTGCTCCATTGATCGTAGGTGGAAGAACATGAGGTACATACTAACGAAACTAAAATGAGCTCTAACATGGAAAGTAAGCGTTTCCGGACACATGTCCACATAACATATTTTCTTTGTTTGTGTGTGAGGAATGTTTCCTAAAATTTTGGCCGTACCTTTTTGTAACACCCTGTGTATATATATATATATATATATATAGAGAGAGAGAGAGAGAGAGAGAGAGATAGAGAGAGAGCTGAGTAGATCTCGATACAGTAGAAAAATTTACCATCCGAAATTTTCATAATATTTCTAAGATACCATTTTATACTTAGAATATATTTTTTTAAAGAATTATTAAGTATTCTTTACTCAGGTAGTAGGCTGCTAGAAAAGATTATCATAGAAATACAATATTGAGAAATCTACTGTTTTGCTAGCAGCTATTGACAATTTTTACTCCATGCAGTTAAATGTAGTCACATCAATTTCGTTCCTGAGACCAATACCTCAATCTTTTGAAAATCGTTGGTCTTTCCTTGCCTGAAAAAATAACACTTTACTAGTGATACCTATGTTCCATAAGTTGTTAGTTTGCACACACCCTGTAAATTTTAAACTAAGTATACTGAAGTTGGCAATTTTAATTTCATTGGATGCCAGTTTCTGAATAGAAGAAGTTCGAATTCAACTCCGGTGTCTGAGTTGAACTAGGGGAGAGGAATGGCTGCTCATCACCTTCATCCGTCTCCATTCCATTGGCTGAGGAGTAAGAGCGCTCGCCACCTTAGTATGTTTCCTCTTCTTGGATTCTAGACCATGATGCACCTTTCTCCTGTAGGTCCAGTTTTACGAGATCAGTCCATCTCCTTCTGGGCCGGCCTCTTGGTCTTTTACCTTCAGTTCTTTTTGCAGCCATATCCCCGGTGTTTTTGTTGGGTCCATCCTCTAGAAATACCCCAGCCATCGCAATCCTGCTTTGATAATTTTTCTTGAAGGGTTTCATTGACTGGGATCTGTTTCCGAATCACTTTATTGCTGATCTTGTCTCTTCTGGTTCTGAAAGAGGTTCCAAATTGATCGCGATAAATGCGGGCTAAACCACCTAGCATAACGTAAATTGTTAAGATTTTTTTACCTGTTTAACGTCTCTCTAACAGCGAGGTCTTTAGAGACGGGAAAGGATCGGGGGCAAGGAATGGAAAGGAATTTGGCCATGGCCTTTTGAAGGAAGGATCCCGGCATTTGCCTGGAATAATTTGGGAAACCATGGAAAACTCAAATCTGGATACCCGGACGGGGATTCGAACCGCCGTTCTCCCGAATGCGAGGCCAGAACGCTAACCGTTACACCACCACACTCTGTAAGATTTATTTCTAGCTTCCTTTGTTTCCACTGGGGTCATTCAAGTTGACAACTGAAACTTTTTGCTACATCACAAGGGACGAGATATTACAGCACATTGATCGTTATGTTATAACAATTCTATTTAGGTAAGAAACTAAAAAGAAATTAATTGCAAGAACACTAAGATAAACCCGTAATTTTTGACGGGCTTTGTGGCTAGTTGTTTAATAATATGGAATGTGTATTAAGGTCTTTGGCATTTACAGATACTATGACCAATGATTACATTATGTGTATTTTCCCAGTCTTAATAATAAACAACTTGATGTTTTCGAAGCAAAAAGGAATTTATAAATTTTGCAATACAAGAGAGTTTCTATTTAAACAATTATATGCTTGCGCTATCGTCCGTGTTTGTGTTTAATACCTGCATCTATTAATGCTTCTGAGTTCTTCAGGCTCAGAAGATTTTATGCACCCTGAAACACTGGTCAAGTTTATATTAGGTCGAATCAGGTCAACCTGTCACAATCTTTCATCCTAGAAACCTGAACTATTCTAGACCCGTGACGATATGCATAAAACAGTCACAGGAGGCTTACACAAGTAAATAATAAAGAAGTCAAATGCTCTTCCCATAGGAAAGAAGATGTCGGTTGTCCGTTTTTGCGTATTATAGAACCACTGACACATATTCCCTTTTTTTAAATTAAAACAAAGCTGGTGTAGGTTTTTTTTTTTTTTTTTTTTTTTTTTTTTTTTTTTTTTTTTTTTTTTTTTTAAAGGCGTAAGGGCTATATGTTTTGAGAAATTTTGAAAATGTACTTTATCCACTTAAACATAACTTTTACTTATGTTTCCAGCGTCAGACCAGTACATATGAATTTTATTTATCCCTCTTTGTCCAGCGCTTATTTTATTTAGATACCGAGGCTGTAAATCAAATTACTAATAACAAAATCTTACCACACGAACTTGAAATTAACTCCTTTGTCTATATTAAAATCTCAATATTAAATAAAACACCTTCTACTTAATTACTCTATTTTCCACTAAACAACCAATTATCAATTACAAATTCATATTCCATTATCTTCATCATTACTCTTATTTCTCTGCCCTCAGGCTATTTTTCTGTTACTAATCCCGCTAGGATTCTTCGCGTTTTCTTCATCGAGCCTTTCTCTTTCATCTTTTCTCTCATGTTCTCTCCAAAACCAACTCGTCCTCTTCCAACAACACCTTTTCTTCAACTTCTTTCAACTCATCTTTATTCGCCAAAGATCTCATAAATTCATCTTGACATTCTACGATTTTGGAACTTACAAATTCAATGTTAGTATATACAATTACAATTATTAAACAAAACAAATAACTTTACTAATGACAAAATCACAAAAGGTGAGGTTGTGTTCCTCACAAAGGGACAAACGACGTTGCTTGCGTTCGAATTTATTGGAGAATATGCGGAAAAAAAAAAAAAAAAAATAAATAAAAAAAAAAATTTCGAGTGCAATGAAATACTTCATCCGCACCGAGTGGGGCGGTGTAACGGTTAGCGTTCTCGCCTCGCATTCGGGAGGACGGCGGTTCGAATCCCCGTCCGGGCATCCAGATTTGGGTTTTCCATGGTTTCCCCAAATCACTAAAGGCAAATGCCGGGATGCTTCCTTCAAAAGGCCATGGCCGAATTCCTTCCCATTCCTCGCCCCCCATCCTTTCCCGTCTCTAAAGACTTTGATGTTAAAAAGAGCCGTAAAGCAGTTAAAAAAAAAAAAATTTCTTCCGCCAACGTATTTAGGTCGTAATGACCGGAGGGATAAGATTAGAGAAATAAGATGCCATTCTGATGCATGTATGTATTCCTTCTTTCTTCGCGCTATTCTGGATTGGGATGCGCGGGTTTAGGATTGGTGCTTAGCACCCTGTGCCACCCACCATGTTTGTGATTTGCAGAGTATGGATGTGTATGTACTGTAGATGTAAATGTTGATTAACATTACGGTAAACTCGTCTATAGCTAGATAAATAAGATTTGTTTTTTAATATAAATGTATTGCAGACACTAAGAGTTAGTTTTTGTTTGAGTGGTGGTGGAGTAGGCCTTTTCAGCAGTCGCAGAGATTAATGAACTCCTGTCTTGTGTCACAGGTTCGAGACCGATTGGAGGACCGACTCGCCGTCGAGGAGCGCTTCAGCTGCAGGACCTTCACTGCCAGTCAGCTGCCCCACCTGAAAACATAAAACATTCCCGAGCCAAGAGCAGGGTGATCACCCCACACATGTTATAAAGATTAGTTGTGACCCGAGCATGATTTACCCTTCAAAACACTGAAATCAGTCAGGTTGACGGATGTAGTCTTCTCGGGAGACTAGCCGAGTAAGTAAGATGTTTCCACACGATATTTCGGCGATCTCAGACTCCGTCGCCATCTTCTGGTGAAGTGCCGGATCCGTCAGAAGGCTGGTTCTTATAGCCTCCGAATGCGCGCGTGGTGGCGTGCGCGCAGCTGGTTGGCTGACTCGGTCGGCGCCTAGGCACCACGCGCGCATTCGGAGGCTATAAGAACCAGCCTTCTGACGGATCCGGCACTTCACCAGAAGATGGCGACGGAGTCTGAGATCGCCGAAATATCGTGTGGAAACATCTTACTTACTCGGCTAGTCTCCCGAGAAGACTACATCCATTCTCAACGCCGAGAAAGACTTCGTTCCAGTAAGGTTGACATTTAACAGTTTGCTGGAAACAAAACGGAGGTGTCACCTAGCAGGATCTTCCAAAGCGAAAGGAAAACTCTTAATGTCAGGTGCTTAGAAGCTTTTCAGATTTATGTTGGCAGGACCAGAAGAACATTTTATCTGCCTGAGCGACAACGCTTTTAGCCGTCCGCCCAGACTCTTTCACAATGGTCGCGCCGATTATGACGCCCACCTACCGTGGTTAATAGTTTGGTTTTGTAAAATTGATGCAAAATATTATATCGGTGTTATTACTTGTCACTGAATGGGGTGCTTAAGAAGCATTCATATCGATTAGAAAGCAAGAGAAAAAACAGAAATTATCACTAAATTATAATAATTACACCATATCTCATTCCCAATCTTGTCACCAATAAATTTGAATAAAGACTCTTAACTACTTCTTTAATTATCTGGAGTTTATTGTTAACTCAATATATTCATTGTTTATGAATGTTGTTACGCGAGAACCAGGGAGGAAACGGAGTGTATTGCATTGCTTGCCCCACCAAGATAATACCACGAGGATGAACACTGATGTTAACAAATAACTGTTTTTTTGTTTTTTTTTTAACCTATTCTAACTTCCTAAAGTCCAGTTGGAAAATAAAAATATAACTATGAAGAACACGCTGTCGGTAATGAGAGGTTTTTTAAGAATGTGAAAGACGACACTAATGATAGAATAATACTAAAATGGTCAAGAAATGTTAGGGAGAGCATAGAATACTTAGGAAACTGAGTGAAATAAAGTGAGAAGGCCAGTAGAGTAATGTACCATTTGTAGCAAGTGGCGTTATAACTAAAAATTTGACATCTACAAACAGATATATTTAATGAAATAAATAATTCACGGGTTTTCTGCCGGTTAATTGATTTATTTAATTCTTTTAACGACATTTCGTCAACTTCCATCGTTGCCTTCATCAGGTTAACTTTTAAATACAAAGACAAGACTGTGACTGCCTCGCGAGCCTTATTATTATTATCTTTCATTCCCCTGGCTGAAGGCCAGGGGCGGGCTGTTGTAGAGCGGTAGCCCTTTTCAGCCATCGGGTAAACGTTTATTTGATATAATTCTTTATTTGCCTCTTTTTGGCTCCTATAACAGCCTGTTGCCGAGGGAGCTTCCTGCTGCTCTATGATTAGTCGGCGATGCAAACAGCCTCAGATGGGATGAAAAAGGTTTGGTTGACTGCCTGTATACAGCCAACGTGCCCACCCAAGAAAACGTCAACACAGCAACTTACGCTGATGACACCGCCTTTTTCACCAGCAGCCGCAGCAAGGCCATCGTCACTCACCGCCTGCAAAACGGGCTACAGAAAAACGAGGCCTGGGCGAGGCGTTGGAGAATTGAGATCAACCCCGCCAAAACTCAGGCCATCTTATTAACTAGAAGAAGAGGACCACGCCTGCGTCTGCAGCCGGACCCTGAGCTGAAATTAAACAATAATCTGATCCCATGGTCCAAAACGGGACGATATCTGGGAGTTACGCTGGACTCAAGACTAACGTGGAGAGCCCATATAGAAGACCTGCCTAAACGCGCCAGCGCCAGGCTGCAAGCACTCTACCCTCTTATTAATGAGGACAGCAAGCTACCTGCGTCCTCGCGCGTCAGGATCTACTGCTCCCTGATCTGGCCAATATTCGAATATGCCTGCCCTGTATGGGGTTACGCTGCCAACACACATCTGCATCGTCTACAGACTGTGCAAAATAGAACACTAAAGAGAGCCCTGCACGTCGATAGCATGTTCCCCACTAACGCCATACATGATGCTACAGGCCTCCAAACCCTAAGACATAGATTCCAAGAACTTGCTGTTAAGTTTTACAAACTAGCGCAAAACTCAGCAAACCCCCTAAAGAAATAGCTGGGGAATTATCCAACTGGGCTAGGACCCTACGTCGGACCTATGGCTCTCATTAAGAACTATTAGACACACCGAATCTAGGAAAGACAAGAAAGAACGCCAAAACTGAAGACACACCTACAGCCAGGATATGACTCTTCTAACAAACTTGGAGGAAATGTCTAACGACAAAACCTCCGAAACCCTCTGCCGGAAACTAATAGGCAGAAAATTGGCGTGGCTGCTGCATCTCTGCATCTCGTGACTGTATCCCGTAGCTCAGTAGCTGGATGGCATTTAGTAGCTCCAAGGCGGTATCTTGAGTGGTCACCCATCCGAGTAACAACCACGCTTAATGTTGCTTAACAGTTGGCATGTGCGGTCACCCATCCAAGTGCTCACCACGCTCATAGTTGCATAACCGGTGGCATTACACGAGGGCTCTGGAACTGACCAATCACGACGACTTATCTCCCATTGGTCGACGTGTCAAGACAGCCTCTGCTCGGAAGGTTGAGTCTAACACGTTTCTGTTTTAGGTCCTTTACGACCGGCTCCCAAGCCTCGCTAAAGGAAAAGACCACCATCTCTGTTGATGTTGTTGTCACTTATTCGAACCTGCAGCGCTTCTCTGATCACTGAGTCCCAGATATCTACATCTACATCTATACTCTGCAAATCACAAATACTGTGGGTGGCAGAGGGTGCTAAGCACCAATCCTAATTCTGCGCATTCCAATCCCGAACAGATCGAGGAAAGAAGGAATACATAAATGAATCAGTATGGCATCTTATTTCTCTAATCTTATCCCTCCTGTCATTGCGACCTAAATAGTTTTTATTGCCATTTTCAACTACATATTTATGTGAATTGCGCTTCTCGACGTTGACTGAGATTAAAACATCCAAAAGGGAAAGACTCAAATCCGTCGACAAAGAAATGAGGCTTGCATTGTAAACGATTTCTCGACGAATCAGCCACCTGTGTGCAGTTAAGCAGACACAAGTGTCGCATTGAAGGTATGCTACATGTACAATTATTTACTTTAATAGTTATATAAAACTGCCAGATTATTAATTTTATGCAACCGCTGTTTGTAGCTATAATTTTTTACTTGTTTGGAGGCTATATACGCAAAAAAAAAAAAAAAAAAAAAAAAAAAAATCGTGTTCTGAGGACCCGTTTTTTTTTATCAGCTATCCGTGCGGTAAGGTGTGCCGCGAGATTTATGGATAACCTTATGGTGTGCCGCGAGATAGAAAAGGTTGCGGACCACTGCACTAGAGAATGCATAAGGAATGGGGTTAAGTGGGTGGGGGAAGCGTGTGTGGTCACTGTAACATTCCTTGCAGAAACACATTGCCGATTTTTCGTTGTGCTTGCTGTATTGTTTGGTTAGTCTTGGCAGTACGTGGGAGGCCTCAAAAAAAATGTTTTATCGCAGAAGACTACGAAATTATCTGTAATCATCTGTTACTACGGGAGAGGTGCAGTACTGGATTAACCACGTAGCAGGAGGTAGCAAATGCTACGGGCCTCGCGCCTTCTAGTACCCCCCCCCCCCCCCCCCCCCGCACCTAGGCTAGCCACAACCTTTTTTTTTTTTAGCTCTACAATTTTCCCCCGGATGGGAAAAATCTAGGGCCTCTTCTTCACATTTGCTACGGGCCGGGTCCATCCGGCCCTGGATAGGTGGAATTATCGGAGTCACTCACGTGCATTTGATCGTGATTGGCTTGAAACATTATGTTGGTTTGCGTGACGTAAACTTATTCGCAACATGTTCAAGTGCCCTACATGCTCAATTTCCAGCACTTTGTGCAAACGTAGTCAGTGTATTGACGGATACATGTGGGCGTGTAAGCAATGTGGAGCAAGGAAAAGTGTACGTTTTCATTCTTTTTTTTTAATCAAATGTAAACTAGAACTGTCACAACTAATCATTTTCGTATACTGTTGGAAAATTCTGCTTGGAAAGCTGGCAAAAGTCCAGAATTTATGCATACGAAAGTGAACTGGAGCAACTATTGTCGCGAAATATGTGAGCAATTAGTACATATTTGCTCACATATATGTACCAACATCCGGTTATTCCATAATAGTGGAAATAGACGAAAAACGTTATTTTCACAGGAAGTACCACCGTGGCGAAATGCGAGACAAACAATGTGTTTTCGGAGGCATTCAGCGAGGAACCAAGAAGTGTTTTGTCGTCGAGGTGACCGACAAAACGGAAGAAACATGTTATATCACATTCGGCGACGTATCTTTCCGGGCACATTAATTATGACCGTCAAACCGTAATTTAGAAAGAGCGTATGGGGGCATATATGCCCACGAGGTCGTCATCCATGAGGAATACATCATAGATCCGGACAATCCGCAAATACACACACAAAGTGTGGAAAGTTTGTGGTCGCGGATCAAGAGAAAAGTTAGATTCCAATACGGCACGTCAGACGAACTTTACACTACGTATTTAGATGAATTCCTGTGGAGGAATAATTTCCAGAAAAACGAATTGTTTCCGCAATTCATTGCCACCATATGCGTACAAAACCAGTTCAATTAAGCACTGCAACACCTACCTCTCCCTTAGTAACGCTTTCATCACCATACACTCAATGGGTTCCTTTTGGAGCCAAAGGTACTCTAAAAATTAACCATAAAAAGCAATATAAAGTCAGACTTACAACCAGTTGCTTGGCTAGTTTAACAACGGCCCAACGAGCGTGTTGGGTGAACGGTTAACTTTCTAGTCTCGCATTTGGGAGGACGCGGGTTCGAATGCCCGTCTTGACATCCAGATTTGGGTTTTCCATGGTTTCCCCAAATTACTCAAAGCGAATGCCGAGATGCTTCCTTCAAAAAAGTCCATAGCCGAATTCTTTCGCGTCCCTTCCTCAATCCCATCCCGCCTCTAATGACTTCGCTGTCGAAGAAGCGTAACGCCCAAGCAAAAAAATTAATAACAATAATAATAAAAAACACATACAACGGTCCCCTGCGCAGAAACATTAAATACTAACAAAAAGTTAAAGTGTAAGAAGGAAGGAGTTTCAGAAAAAAACGCAAATGTTGACTTAAGCCACGAAATATAAATTATTTATATCTAGAATCTTCAATAGTTCAAAAAATAACTCCTGTCTTTTTTTTTTTCTCCGTAGTATCTTAGAAAGAAAACTTGTCGTGATAGAATGGAGTAGCAACCATTTTAACAGTAATAGCAATAATTAAGAAAGTAAATTCGTCGTCAATGTGAACTTGATGTTTCAGATTTTGAGGCGTTAACAATTCAAGTAAGAAATCTATCCTCCGTTATTTTTAACTAACATACATACTTCTTTTAAAATTTTACGTCTAAGCTTCATGAAGAAGAGGTAATGCTCTAACCTGTCATTTGCGAGTACGCGGATTCAAACCCCGCCGGATATCCAATTTCAGTTTTCCATGGTTTCAGTAATTTGCTAGAGATGAATGAGAAAAAATTTGTTTCAAAATGCTGTAACCGAATTCTTTTCCGATCCCAGTTCCCACTACCCTCCTGCCTCATGACATTGGCATCGAGGAGGCGAAAAAAAAGAAAAATACATCTTGCCGATCGCACTGTGGATTTATGTTATTCAACTGCCGGCATCGCTAGCGAAGTCGCCAGAGCGCTTGTTCCACTTTGCCGAGGTTGCTCAGTCCCTTGTTATATGTTCCTTAGTGTTCGATGACGTCAAAATCATTAGAGAAGGAAAGTGATGAGGGACAAAGGATGGGAAGGAATGCGGCTATTATCTTTTGAATGAACCATATGACACTCGATTAATCATACCGAGCATAGTTGGTAAGCGGTAACACTCTGGCCTCCCATTCGGAAGGACGCGGATTTAAATCCCTGTCTATGCCTCCATATTTATATTTTCCATTTTTATTGGCACCCTTTTTTATTATCTCGAAAAAAATATTATTTCCCTTTTACAAATCCAGATTATTTGAACTGGAAAAGGAATAATCCATTTCCTTCAGGATACAGACATAATAACTAAAAAAACTCGGCAGCAAATGAAATTTTCTTGTGTCACCACCTGTTCGACTAACAACTTTTTTTTTCAAAACCTTATTTCCTTTTATATAGTAGCATGGTAGCAGTAATAGCAAAAAGAATTAGGAAATAAAATTAAATACCCGTCCGGCATTGAGATCTCGATTTAAAATGTTGTCTCAAAATGATTCCAGGCGTACGCCATGATGACTGCTGCAAGAAGCAATGGCTGCTTTTATTGCTGTTCTTGTCCCGAAATCTCCTCCGTCATTAATAAGCTCGACGGCAACAAAGCGTAAAGCCGTAAGAATAGTTAAAGTATAAAACAGAAGAGCGTATGTGTGGGATAAAGCGGAGAAATTAGTTTTTAACCTACCGTCAATCCATATCACCATAACTGAAAGATATAAATCTTAAACGTGGATAATGTTTTTTACTTGCAGTAAAAATAATGTACTGGCGGATCCTTCATTCGTCCTTCACGAAACCACATTGAAGTCCGATATATTTTTTATTGACATCTCAATAATATACTTTGGTTAGTTTAAAAATATTATTCATTATTGGGTCGGTTCAACAGTCACAGACAATTCTCTTTACTTTTATTTGTAGCGCTAATTGTATGTAGCATTTAACATTAATTTACACACCGAAACGGTATTCATAACGTACAATTA
This sequence comes from Vandiemenella viatica, assembly GCA_031002005.1. Lineage (NCBI taxonomy): Eukaryota > Metazoa > Arthropoda > Insecta > Orthoptera > Morabidae > Vandiemenella > Vandiemenella viatica. The sequence goes on from JARYHS010003322.1 coordinate 11,034, forward strand.
TCATTTTGTAAGCGATTCCAACCTAGTAGTATTCCTGTCAAAAATTTTACTGTTACCAAATTTCTATTTTATACTATCTACTCAAGATTTCAATGATAGAAGATGTAAATCCATCTTGGGTAAGACGAGAGAGATGTCCGAAGTAAAATTAAAGGAAACATAAAGGCTAGTTGCGCTATTTGTCCATTTAATCGTTACGCTAAAATAGATTGAAATTACTTGCTTTATGTGTTCCATATGAGTATCATAGAAACCGCTAGGGCAAATAACGTTTTTAGATATCAATACACGGCAGTATGGAAATTATCTATCGTCAAGACAGGTTGATAAACTAGTAACATGCTTAGGTTTTTTTTTTTTTTTTTTTTACTCCAAGTAGTAAAATTACTTAACAGTTCTGAGACTTAAAACCTTTCATTGGGAAGCAAACCTGACCAGTAGCATGGTTTCTTTGATTTACGTCCTCGCGAATACCAAGTTGCGTTATAGGTCCATTTAATTGTTACGCTAATATAGATTGAAATTACTTACTTTACGTGTCCCATATGAGTATAATATAAACCGCTGTGGTAAATAACGTTTATTCGATGTCAACACACGGCAGTATGGAAAACATGTATCGAAAAGACAGGTTCATAAAATAGTAATATGCTAAAAAGTGATTTTTTTCACTTTTGCTCCAAGTAGTACAATTACTTAACAGTTCTGAGACTTAAAAGCTTTCATGGGAAGCAAATCTGACTCGTAGAGTGGTTTGCGTCCTCGCGAATACGGGCTAGTTGCGTTATAGGGCCATTTAATAGTTACGCTAAAACAAACTTGCTTTATGTGTCCCAAATGAGTATCATAGAAACCGCTCGGGTTAATAACGTTTATTCCAAGTCAACAAATGGCAGCATGGAAAAAGAAAAATTAACGGATAGTGTAGTTAATTCGTTTTCTGTAATTGCGAGGTCCATTTTTACCATGTATGTTGAATGGATTGTACCTGGTTGCTGCTGATATTACCTAGTGGCAGTATTATGAAGTACTGAAGTCACCGCCGCCCTGAGGTTTGTTGGACCTATTAAACAACTTTGCCCTTTCTACAGTCAAGACTCACGTTCCTAGCTTTAATAATCTTAAACAGCAGATGGAAAGGATGCACAGATCCAAATATCTTCAATTTGAAGGAAAAATTCTGTAGAAGTAGAGTTAACTCATGGGATAAGGAAAAAACAATTCAAAGCCTTCTTCAAGTGCTGTGGAATAAGGTGTAGATAGCAGCAAAAGTATTGTTTTTTTTTAAATTTCCATCTGCTAAAAGACATTATATCAACAAATTATTGATGAATCTTTTGGTATCGTAGTCATCGGCAGCGGCGTATATCAAGCTGGTGTGGACCAATTAACTGTAAACTTTTTCGTTGCTAACATGGTTCAACTACATGTTGAAGCATCCGATACATTTCAGAAGCTGATTAAAATGTTATATCCCAGTAAGAACGTAATTTGCAGAAGGACGTTGGGTAGACGAATTGTTGACGGTTAAATTTTAAGGAATAACTTTAACTTGCGTTAAATTTGTAAAAATGTAACGCTTCTTAAATAGTGTATTAACGATTAACTAAGTTAAATTCTTGATTAACTGTGACCAGCTATGGCTTTAAAAACATCACAGGTATCTAACATAGAATCAATCTATTCTTTGTGAATTCTACTGCCAGTACAAGAGTTTCACATTCTGATTGGATATTCATCCTATCTCTACTTCCAAATGTTGTACTGTACTCGGTACATATGGAGCCTTTTTTTTCTTCTTTTCTTTGTGTAATGTAACGGGGTCTTCGACGTTGCTACATAATTTTTAGAAGACGAATCAATCGATTCAGATGGTTCTGTCCTTTCTAATTCTCCTTCTCTATCAGATGAAGTTTTTTTTTGGAAAAAATGTCATCATACTTCAACTTAAGACCAGATTTGACACAGCTCTTTTAGCTTTTCTTTTTGCTGAATCAGATACCCATTTTCTCCCGATGTCTCTATCTCGCCTGGGCCTTGGCCTCACATGTTAACATACGAATGTCATATGGTTGAAAGAAACAGGTGAACAATAACAACATTATTACTTCTTTTAATGGGTACCTACACATTATAAATCATACTATACATGTCCACAATGATTTTGTAAAAACATTTTTGAGAAATTATGTAGGTAATGGTTCACCTCAAACAGGAAATCACGTTCTACCGTTTGTTTCCATATTTTGGCTTATACTTAAAAAAGTATAAAATCTAGAATCAAACAATAAATTGTTTTAAAACTTATGAACAAAGATTAATTATATCAAATTACTACATCCACACAATCAATCATTTTTAATTGACATTTATGGATCTTAGGTCCCATAAATCTCAATCGCCGTGACCAATTTAGCTGCAATACGAATTTACAAATTATGTTAGCATAAATCTTATAGGCAAATTTCACTAGTATTGAATCTACTGCTCTAAAGTTATTGTCTAAAAAAAAAACAAAAAACAAATATACAAACTTACAAATTCTTAATTACCTACTTGCAGGTAAAGCCTTGCTTCACTAGGTCGATTATTTCAACACAATAAAATATATCTACGTAGGTACAATAATTTCTTAGCTTATTCTTATATAAAAAATATATTCTTTTAATAAAAGGTACACTTTGTTTCTCTTTACAAAAAAAAGTTCTATAGGTACATAAAACAATTTTTTACTTATGTTCTTCATTCTACCAGAGCAATCAGCAAACACTATCTAACTATTTCATGTTTAACGTTTTAAAAAATACAGGGGAGCAAATCTAGCGCGAGCTTATTACTGACGTCATGGATTTCATATCACATAATTTTTTGCATTTTTATTTTATTGAAAATAGTATATTTTCAACTCCTATCCAACAAATGAAGTGGATTTTAGGCATCCTTACAATTTACTCTATTAGAGTAAATTATGGTTTCATGGTTTTATAGTGTCAAGTACCCCATTACAGTTCGAGTCAACAATTTTTTCTTTTGTTTGTAATATCCGTTAAAGAGTGGCTAGTTAATTAATTTAATTTCCAAATAAGATAAAGGGGAGAATTATTGGCACATTGATATTTTCAATGTACACAGTGTTGAGATGTGTCTTACTATGGACATATTATTATTTAGCTGTCTAACAGAGATGTAAATAATCTAAGGCATGTTGCATGGTAGCAGACATGTTACAATGGCATCACAATGTTAGTGAAGGTTGTGCTTACAGAAAATTAAATATTAATTAAGACTCTTACTTTTGATTCATGTATTATGTTATTTTAATGTACTAGGTTTCACAAAAGTGAACAACCTAAACTTCAACTTAAAATATTTTTTGTTAAATTCTGTCTCATATAATGAAAACGAAATAGTTGAATAAAATATGGTAGTTCCTCAAATATTAAAATAAAAGTCGTCATCCTGAAAGTAAAATTAAATTTATATAAGAGAAGTATCAAGTGATGATACAAGCAGTTTTTTGCAAACGAATAGTGCTAAACATCTTTTTAATGACTTTGTCATTTCCGATAAATTAACTGTCACCACCACGTTACTTGTAGTAGTACTGACGATGCTGCTGCCAGAAGGTTTATTTGCACCAAATCTTTCTTCTCGCTTAGTGATAATGTTGACATTAAGAGTGTCTTGTTAACCTAATTACGAATAAATGAGGAAGAAATTTCAGTTATTCTGTGATTATTAATTTAATTAAATTGTGATGGAGTACAATATCCTCACACATGCATATTCCTCCTTTCACCTTCTCACTTTTTTTGTCCTTCATGAATTTAATTCTATTAGTTTTTTAATAAGTTATTCATTACTATAATGATAATTTATTGTTCTGTGATTTAATTACATGTACATATTTCTCACTTTCTTCGACATGTATTCTTATCTACTGTTTCAAATTAAACTAAAATGCATATAGTCAACATAAATGAGATAGCAGTTAAAATGGTTTTCGGTGAACCAAACAAATATTTGGCATTCCACCAAAACTAGTTAAATGAAGATTTGTGTTGATATGTTATTTAAAGCTGCTTATATCAGATCTGGTTGTCACAAGGAAATATTTGTACTTCTGTGAACTCCCCAACTATTCAGTATAACTGTTACAAGAAAATTGAATCAATTGTTTCAAGTTGCTATACAATAGATAAGTAATATATTTGAAATCACTCTCACCATTTAAAGATATAGTGTCAGTTTTTAAAAAAATATGATATAGCTGATATATTTTCAATACTAACTAGTTTATATTTTAATATTTCTGCATCAGGGCTATTATGTGGATACTGTAATCAGAAATGAAGAGATATATTCACCACCTAAAATTTTCTTCTAAATATTTTTTTTGCCTGTAAATATTATAGATACTATCAATAAGAATAGTGATTTTAGTGTAATATTTGATCTTTATTTGCATTTTTGCAAAAAAATTGCTGAGTTATTTACACTTCACTATTATTAAATCAGCTTGAGATTATTTAAACTAATTTCAAGGTTGCTACCTGCTAATTTCGCCATACAGCCAGCATTCCTGAAGTGACATACTCCACACAGACTTTAATTCCTTCAAGTCCAGGATAGTACACCTTTTGAATATCTTGTTGAATATTATATGAAAAATAAATTCATAATGAGCTTACACTCCACTGAGTCTCCATAATTGACTGCAATTGTCTCTATTCTATTATAAATGTAAATCCACAATGGTAATCTTCTTTCATTTCCATTTGAAACTATAGGGACAGAGCAATTTAAAGAATATTCTTTATTAATTAAAGCAGATTTATTAGTAAAATGTAGAAATTTCGAATAAAATATGTTAATTACATTAGCACAATCTGTGCCTTTGGAACAAAAAATTTGTATTCCCCAATGTATACCACAAGTACTTTCGCATACTCCACTTAAACTGAACCATCACCTAAGTGAATACTTCGATGTCGTTTTAAACATTCAAACTGTTTAAAAGATTTTACAGAGACTAAACGAGAAAATAGGCACTAACCTAGATGAATTCTTTGATGTACCTTTAGTTGACGAGAAAACCTAAAAGATTTTCCACAGACTTCGCAAGAAAAGTGCAGTTCATCTGAATGTATTCTCTGATGGACTTTAAGATCAGCAGACTGCACATAAGATTTTCCACAGACTCCACAATGAAACGGGCGCTCACCTAAATGAATCCTTTGATGACGTTTGAGGTTACTAGAAAGTGTAAAAGATTTTCCACACACTTTACATGAAAACGGCCGTAAACCTAAATGAGATAAATGATGTTTTTTTAGTTCACCAGCCTGCACATAAGATTTTCCACAGATATCACACGAAAACGGACGTTCACCTAAATGAAACCTTTTATGTTGTTTTAGTTGAATAGAACGCCTAAAATATTTTCCACAAACTTCACAGGAATATGGGCGTTCATCAGAATGTATTCTTTGATGTTCTTGAAGTCTTTTCAAGTGGGAGAACGATTTTCCACAAATTTCACAAGAATATGGTCGTTCACCTGTATGAATCGTTTGATGAATTTTAAGAAATTGGGGCACAATAAAAGTTTTTCCGCAAACTTCGCAAGGATACGGACGTTCACTTGAATGAATCATTTGATGTCTTTTCAAATAGACAGGCTGTGAAAATGATTTCCCACATATTTCACAAGAAAATAGGCGTTCAGTCGAATGACTTTTTAGATGACTCTTAAGACAGTCAGATCGTGTAAAAGATTTCCCACAATCTTGACAAAAAAACGGACGTTCTCCTGAGTGAATTTTTTCATGTCTTTTAAGAGAAGCCATACCAACATACGATTTTCCACAAATAACACAAGAAAACGGTCGTTCATCCGATTGTATCAATTGGTAACTTTTAACTTTTGAATACTGCGTAAATGATTGTATCTTAGTGTAGTTTTCTATAGTTTTTAACTTTTTGTTCCTGCAAAATCCTACTTGCCCTTCCTGTGTAATTTTTCCTAGAAGTTCAATTATAATAGGTTTCTCCTCGTAACTTTGGATCTCATGTTGAAATTTATCTCTAGAAATAAAAAAATAAAATTATTAATTTCTATGAAAAATATCATTTAGTAGAGCATTCTTAAAAATAATAATATTAATCATTGAGGATAAAAGATAAAACATTTAATATTAATTCATTTGTTTAAAGTAATAAACAGTATCTTAGGTAATTTAGAGAGATGTAAATTAGCATTATATTGAAAAATAATTAGTTGAACTAACCGATAGAAGGAATACATAGAGAAACAATACGATGGGATCACTGAAAAAAAAGGATATGTTGACATTGATAATTGTGTTTCTAGGGCTATCAAGTTTTGAACGAGTTGGGATCAAATAAGGCAATTGGACTTGATGACATTCTGGTAGAATTTCTGAAATCGATATGGAAGAAGGTAAAGCATGATTAAATATATGCGAAAGCTTCTGCGAAGTATAATATTAGTTCTCTGGGTAGAGCTGCGTCGATTTGTTAAACCCTAATGTTTCAGCCATCGTGCGTTGGTCTTCATGAGAGTACTGCTGCATTTGTCACATTTGTCACCTATATACAGCAGTAGAAGCGCACGAGCTAACCGTCCGCAGTGAACCCACGGACGTTACCATGCCCAGCGAAGGCGGTAGGATGGGGCTGTTTGTTAGGCGTCTTCTCTATAGGTATGACCAAATATGGTCAAGTGGTAGGGCGCTATCAGCATTCATGTTGTTAGGTGTCTTTTGTATTTCGAGTGCCCTTTCTCATTCGCCTGGGCAATCATTTGCTCTTTATGGCTACTAAGCTGGTCTGGTCTTATAATATAGTGTCCATTTTCAGCTGAATGTTGAGCTACAGCTGATTTGCTGACGTCGTTATTTTTAAAATGCCTTATTTGTTCATTTAGTCTTCATTCTGCCGAAGAACCTACCGAACTCTGCCGACCGATCCTGCCTACTGAAGAGGTTACAATGTCTCAGACTTGGGGCGTTTTGGCGCTCACTCCGATGAAGTTACTTCTAACGGCACCGTGAGCCGAGCAACACCCTCCCATTTTGAAGGTGTGGTCCAGCGCCCAGTTGGTTTGGTGAAACAAATTTCCAGTCCATTATTCCTATTACTGATTGTCTTAAAAAATGTTTTTTTCTTCAACCTCACTTTCAGGTACGTCAGATGATTTTAATAGATAAATTGTATCATTCTAAGACATTCGTAAAGTTTCGTTTCATCATACATCAGATGCTGTGACAAAGGCTGCTCCACCTTAATTAAACTATATATGTACGTTTGTGTTTTGACATAGCAAAAATAAAATAAATTGTACAGAAATATAGTATATTTATTTTATTATGTTGGAATACATATTCTGTATTACTTCTAAATTTGGTCTTAAGAGACAGCTACAGCATGTACAGGGTTAGTCAAAATGGTTGCAGCAATTTTACAATTTTTCTTTTGGCTGTCCAGTTATAGGTATGATGAAGTGGTTTGCTGTTATAAGACACTCTCCAAGTTTCGATTGCACTAAATGCTAGCTTCCTGCGGTGGCCGCTTGAGTGCTAGAGAGCAAGATGGCTAAATGTGAGAAAGCATACATTTTTCTCGAATTTTATTCGACTCAGCCTTTGGTAACTGTTCAGCGACACTTTAGAACAAAGTTCGGCAAGGATCCACCACATGATAACACGATTCGGCGTTGGTATCAACAGATTAAATCCACGGGATGCCTCTGTGAAGGTAAAACAATGGGTCGCCTTCCTGTGTCTGGAGAAACCGTTGAACCTGTGCGAGCCAGTTACATTCTTAGCCCACAGAAGACTAATCCTTGAGCGAGCAGGGAATTAGGTATTCCACTGAAGACCATTTGGAGAATCCTCCTATAGGTTACAGTTGCTACAAGCACTGTCGCACAAAGATGAAATGCGTCGTTTTCAATTCTGTGCTTATTGTCTCGAACAAGACGAAATATTCGCAGAAAAGCTTGTGTTTAGTGATAAGGCCACTTTTCGCGTGAGTGGAAAAGTGAACAGTCACAATGTACCAATTTTTGGGACCGAAAACCCCCATGTTTATGTGCAACATATTCGTGACTCTTCCAAAGTGAACGTGTTTTGCGCGATCTCACAAAAGAATATAGGACTTTTTTATTTAATGAGCTGACGATCACAGGTAATATCTTTCTGCAGACGTTGCAGAATTGTCTCATGCCACTTCTGGATGGTAATAGTCAAGATTTCATTTCCCTACTGACAGCAACACTGAGTATCACAACAGAAATATATAACATTTGACACAATCTTTCTGCCGCTGCATGCCTCTTTCACTAAATAGTAAAATGCTATTTTCAAATATTTAGAAACAGCTTGCTTGAAGCTGTAATCAATAATTATATTCCCACTAATAGTCATTTGTAATAATTAACCATATGTACAAAGATAATGATAGCAGTTCACAAAAAATCAAATGAAAAATAAAAGTCATTAATTGAACTGTCATATTAAGCAAAACACAGTTTGGGAAAAGGATGTTAAAGTGCTGCATTAGTTAATATACAGAAATGAAATGAGCACAGTTAATTAATATTTATAAACACCAATGGTCTACGCTATGTAGTTGTGGCAGCCAAGTAAAATATACGGACACATAAACCTTTGGTAGAATTAAGTTTTTTTTTAATTGTATTTACGTCTCTCAACATCGAGGTCTTTAGAGACGGGAAAGGATGGGGGGCAAGGATAGGGGCAAGGAATGGGAAGGAATTCGGCCATGGCCTTTTGAAGGAAGCATCCCGGCATTTGCCTGGAGTGATTTGGGAAACCATGGAAAACCCAAATCTGGATGCCCGGACGGGGATCGAACCGCCGTCCTCCCGAATGCGAGGCGAGAACACTATCCGTTACACCGCCACGCTTGGTAGGTAGAATTAAGAAAATATTCTTGATCGGGCAATTTCAACCACCAGATCTCCCACATTTCCACAGTTACTGAAATTCGTACAATGTTGTGATCGAAAGGTCACTCTGTCTTACTACCACGCACAAACGCCAGTGATGTGCGCTAAACAGTGTTCGCTGAAAAGTGATACACCAAGACACATACGTCTTTGGCAGAAATATGAAAGTGCCGCAGGTCTACCACTTTCGACGCCCATATCTAAAACACCCACATAGCTACCAACACTTACCAACCATATTGCACGATAGGAGACACGATACTACTACCACACACAAACACCAATGGTCTATGCTACGTAGTTGTGGCAGAAAAGTGACATATGCGGGGACACATGTCTTTCGTCGAAATACAAAAATATCCTTGATCGGCCACTTTCAACCACCATATCTACCTCACTACCCCAGTTACTGAAATTCGGCCAAAGTTGTGATCGAAAGGCGACTCTGTGTTACTACCACACACACGCGCCAGTGATCTGCGATAGATGTTTCCACTGAAAAGTGATACACCAAGAACCATACGTCTTTGACAGAAATATGAAAGTGCCGCAGGTCGACCACTATCAACCACCATTTCTCCCACACCCCCATAGCTACCGACATATAACAACCATAATGCACGATAAGAGACACAATACTACTACCACACACAAACATCAATGGTCTATCCTATGTATTTGTGGCAGGAAAGAGAAGTATAAGGAGATATAAATTTTTGGTCGAGATATGAAAACGCCCTGCATTGACCAACTTTAATCATCATTACTCCCACATCCCCACAGCTATCGGCATTCGGCCAACGTTGAGCATGATAGGAAACTTCATGATACATGCTCAAACAAACACCAGTGATCTGTGCTAGGTATTAGTGGCTGAAATATAGGGAAAAAACACGTCTATTATATATATATATATATATATATATATATATATATATATATATATATATATATATATATATAATTTCCCTATACACCTGATTTTCTCCTTTCCTAAATAAAACTAATTACCTGTCATATCAACCCTCCTAATTATAATTATATCTCGTTTGAAGCTTTAAGTATAGCAGTTTTAAATGTATTTAAAATTACATCTGTATATTGAAATATGTACACCAAAAACAATTCTAAAATAACCACGTTATCGACCTGGAAAAATCCATCATTGTTCAGGAGTATGAAGACTATAAACGACTGGAAATAGTCAGCAAGTAGTTGAATTTAAACCATTTATAGTCAAAGGTTGGATCAGTTCGACCAGAGGTCCTTGCACATTCCATATCAACACAGCCTATGCTACTATCTTGCGCAGTGGCTTCCTCATAACGAGCGCCCATGGCATTTTGGCCAAACTCGAACGCTACCATCAGCTCCTATCAATTGGAATCTTGACTCATCTGGCCACGTAGCCTTTTTCGTCACCTAACCGATATATTCAAGGGGCTAGGAGAGGCGCTGCTTTTGATGACGTGATCACAGGCACTCTTCAACCACCATATATGATCAACGCCAAATTTCACTACACGTCCGACTTGGAGTGTAGCTGTTCATAGAAAAAAAAGTTGCCCATCTGACAATACTGATACCCTGACGCGGACACAGCCTGACATGTTCATTAAGTAGAGATGGTCGACCATTGCGCTGTCCATTGCGGTATAAAATGCCGGAATTTGACACTGCAAATCGAGGCATGTTAATTTAACAAATAACGTTATACCAGACTAATTTTGAGATTAGGCAGTATTGTAAATGTCTACTATAACCCCCAAAATAATGTTACTTCTCGAAAAAAATGAATAATTTTCCACTTTTATACGCTGGTTTTGAATTTAGCGCGAATAATTTCCGCAGCTGTCATATCGACTCTCGTTATGTCACTATCTCTGGTCTTGTGGCTATAAGAAAAGCGGATTTTTGCTTATTTCTTCGATAACATTAATTTAACAGTAATTTACAGTGCCTCAGCTTGTAAACACATCGAGTAAAAAGCAAAAAAAAAAAATTGTTTATTTACATTATACAGAAAGAAGATGTGCATAAAAATGCCTAAAACCTGAATGACATGACTCGGTATATTTGTCTACAAAATCTTCAATATACTTTTATGAAGACCACATTGACCTATGTTTTTACTTAATGTTTGATGTTTAATAACCTAAGTATCTCTATATTTTGTTCTGCCTTAAATATAAAATTTAATCCATACTGGAATTGTCACTTTTGAAGTTGAGAATCATGTGCTTCTATAAACATAAGGTCTTCATGACCTATTGAAATTAGTCAGACATTTTTAAGTGATCTGATACATGATTTACATGAATACAAGTATATAATTCACTTCATAAAATTATTAATTATTTTCAAATGTCCATAATTTTTGTCACATAGCTACTGTTAAAGATTGCGCTGTTATCGTGAGAAATGTTTGGAATTTATTTTTTATTTTTAATAGGCTATGGCTATTGCATATACAGTTACACCTTAATATGTTTAGCCAAATTTTATAATTACAATTATTAAATCATCTCACCTGAATATAATGCCGGTATAATTCCGGCTAAACCTTTCACGCCAGAAACATCAACAAGCGAGCCCTTATCAAGGCCATAGTTAAATATTGTCTCTAATAACAATGAAGGCATGTCATCAGCTGAAGAAGGATTGCTACAAGATATATGCAATCAATACAAATGGCACATTTTATGTGTACAGGAGACACATAAATAAAGTGAAATGCACTGACCCGAAATAAATTGAATGATTCGGGCGGTTGAGAGACCTGACTAGTACCGGATCCAGAAGGGGGGGAAGGTCACCCCTGACGACAAGGATTTTGGGGACTTTATTTGGTTTACTGTTCTTATAAGGGCAGCATTCTGGAATAATGAGATTTCAGAGTAGGCGACCCCCTTCTTACCCAGAGTCAAGCCCCCCCCCCCCAATCAAATCTCGGCACCTGCAACCCAAAATCCAGGATCCGCCACTGGACCTCATGACAAAGATGGAAGTTCCATCTTCATGCGACATGATGTTCAGATTCTGTCCACGCCCTTCACAGGAAAAAACGACATCGAAGTCCTCACAATCAAGCTTAAAAACTGCACAATCTCATCCTTATAAAAACCAACCAGCAGCAAATTCACTGTCAAATCACCTTTCCGTTTCCAAAACCAACACCTACAGATTGTTATCGGGGATTTAAACTATCATTCTACTGCTCGGGGCTACGACATAGACAACGAGAATGGGATTGCAGTAGAAGAATGGGCAAATGTAAATCAACTTACTATCGTATATAGTCACAAACTACCAGCTTCTTTCAAAAGTGGGAGATTGAAATGGGGCAATAACCCTCATCTAATATTCAGCAGTAATCACATCAACCAGCAATGTGTGAAATCTGTCTGTAGCCCAATAACAAATACACAGCACAGACCAATAATGTGCGAAGTCCTATAAAAACTTCTCGTGTTTCAAGCCTCGTCAAAATTGAGCCGTCTGGCGACGTTTCGGAAGTTTGCACTGCTTCAATTGTCAAGCCCCGCAAAACATCACTGAAGTCTGCGACACGGTAGTCTATTATATTGGGCCAGCAGCCGAGAGCGGAGGGGAAAGCGCGTAGAAGGGCGGTCTAGTTGGGCCCTGCTAGCTTGGTGACCTCATGATCGGGTCACTTCTATGCTCTGATATGGCTCGATTCCATGTGGCTTGTAATAATCTAATTACTGGCTTCCAAGTTTAGCTAAATTGAAGCCTTGATCATTATTAATAACATTATTACTAAGCTTAATCTCATTCACCTCCTTCACAACACTGTCCCAAAAGTTATTTGCATAACAAAGGCGTATCGTTTTGTTGAAGCATGGCTCATTTCCGTTGTCAATGGCATGTTTGGCTAAGGCAGATTTTTCTTTTTGTCCAAGTTTAAAATTTCTGACGTGTTCTTTGCGTCTTTCATCAATCGCTATTAAGGTTTGCCCTATATAAGAAGTGCCGAATTCAGATGGAATTTTGTATACTTCAGGATCCCAAAGGTTGACCCTATCCTTAGGAGTATGCAACAGCTGTCCAATTTTTGGTGGAGGTCGAAAAATCGAACGAATGCCATGTATGTTGAGCAACCTCGCTTTTTTTATGTTACTACTCCACAGAAACATAAAAAGGCACTCGGTTTGTCTTGATCTTTATCATCTGTATTGGTTCTGTTGTTTCTTCCAATGGTTGCACGTCGGATTTACTTAGTGCTTAACCATTGGCACGAAATACACATTACAGTGTTGCAGTTCCTCCTTTAAATGTTCATTGTTGGACATCACCTTTGCCCCATGGACCAGAGTATTGAGAGGGATGGTGAAAAACTAAAGCATTAAGATAGCGATTGGTGTATATAGGTTTTCTGTAAACATTGTGCCCTAACCTTCAATTTGGCTTCCGACGAACGAGAACACCTAGAAATGGAAGTGATCCATCCCTTTCGATTTCTACCGTAAATTTAATATTGGTATGAATCCCATTAAGATGGTTCACAAATTCATATAATGCCGGAATTCCATGAGACCACACGAGAAACGTATCGTCGACAAATCTATAAAATCATGACGTCACCAACCAGACTACGGGCTGTGCCCTCCACTCCCGGCTGCTGACCCTACATAATAGACTACCGTGCAGCTGACTTCAGTGATGTTAAGCAGGCCTTGACAATTGAAGCAGTGCAAGCTTCCGAAATGCTCAATTTTTACGCGGCTTGAAACCCGAGAAGCATTGCCGCCAGAAGAACGTACATTGTTATCTAATGTGCGAAGTGTTTGCGGCAGTGAGACCATAAAGATTTCCTTTCTGCATACCAGAATCATATGACACATGCACTGCAACTGTGAAAAAAATGCTCCAGAAGATCCATTGCCTATGGTTGTCGATCATCATATATTCCGCTTTTCACCTCAAATCTAGTTGCGCAGTTCATGAATTAAAAATTACTTCTCCAACATGAGCCCTTTGGCGCAAAGACAGTATAAGCTGGCAATCAACTTATCTCATCTCTAATGGCAGCAAAAAAGAGAACCCTGGATCAAGATATTAGAAGAGCTGGATCTGGCAAGAAAGAGTCACAAGGTATGGAGACTTCTAAAACGCCCCAACCATGATCCTTCGATGACCAATGGGCATTCAAATATCAATGAAAATCAAATTGCACATCAATTTTTCATGAGCGGGAAGAAAATTCATAAAAGTAGACCATATAAAAAACAAATAAAAACGCACAGAAACAGTCAGGAAGAGATGAACAACATCACTGAGCCCTTTAGTATGTCACAGCTGGAAAAGGTTATTCATAAGTGCAAAACAGGAAAGTCAGCAGGCCTCGATGGCATACGATGAGAAAAAATTAAGAACTTCAGATATAAAACCCAATAATTGGTTCTATAGCTTTTTAACAAACATATGTGCACACATCAAATTCCGAAATTTGGTGGAGGACGATAGTGATTGTCATGCTGAAACCTGGAAAAGAAGGGAACGACCCCAAAGATTTCAGACCTGTTGTTGGTTTTTTAGAGCACGTCGACGTCTAGGTGATTAGAGCCCTGTTTCAGACCTGTAGCGCTCTTGTGTCACCTCTATAAAATATTTGAACGATTAATTCTGAATCGTATCCAGCCCGTGGTTGACCCAAAACTTATTCCACAACAAGCTGGCTTTCGTCCTGGCGAAAGTTGTACTGGGCAATGTTGAACCTAACGCAGTTTACAGGGTATGGATATGAGACCCGTAAGGCCGCGGGAGTGATCTTTGTGGACCTGCCAGTAGCATATGATAATGTTAATCACCAACTACTCCCTAAGAAGGTCTACGATCAGACAAATGCCACCAGAATTACCAAGCTCATCGCTACTCTTCTCCAGAACCGTAGCTTTTCCGTTGACTTTAAAGGACAGTACAGCCGATGGAGGATACAAAAGAATGGTCTACCTCCAGGTAGTGTACTCGCCCCAATCCTTTTCAACATTTGTACAAACGATCAGCCATTACATCCACTTACCAGCAGCTTCGTGTACACCGATGACCTTACCCTAGCCTCACAGAGCACAAAGTTTGAAGTTATAGAAAGAAATTTGTCTGCTACTCTTGAAGGCCTATCAAGCTATTATAGGGAAAATCACTTAAGGCCTAACCCTTCAAATACTAAAGTGTGTGGCTTTCGGCAAAAAAAATAAAAAATAAAAGAAATTGGAAAGCTCAGCGTAAGTTGAAAGTAATGTGGTCAGGTACCGAAGTGCAGACATATAACTCCCCAAAATATCTGGGAGTGTTACTCGACTGAACCCTAACATATAAGAAGCACTACATGAATTTCTAAGATGAAGGTATCTTCAAGAAACAACTTACTGTGTAAAAAAGTTGGGGCAGTCAACGACAAACTATATGCACGTCAGCAATGACCCTTTGCTATATTGTTGCAGAATACGCATACGCATGTCCAGTTTGTTACTCATCATCTCACACCAAACCGGTGGATGTAGCCCTCAATGTCACCTGAAGGCTAATTAAAGGCTGCTAAAAGCCTTCCCCAGTTGACAAGCTTTAGCAGCTTTTGG
>JARYHS010003323.1:0-35314 GCA_031002005.1 Vandiemenella viatica
ATGAACATCAAACATGCAACACTTCATACACACAGCTACACATAGACTAAATTGTAATAATTACATGTAAATGTGATGACCTGGTGACTGGGTTTCTATTGGCTGCACATTCCGCCCTGTCCTAGCTGCCTTAACCTAACCTGGTAGTACTACCAGGTACAGGGGACCTACAGATATACTAATTAATAATTCCATGTGGTCATAATGGCCTGGTGACAAGTTTCATATTGGCTGCGCATTCAACCCGTCTTAGCCGCCTTAACCTAACCCGGTAGTGCTACCAGGTACAGGGGACCTACAGGTATACTAAATTAATAATTCTATGTGGTCGTAATGATCTGGTGACAGGGTTTGTATTTGGATGTGGTCATGGTAGTGGGGAGAGTTCACTGCACCAGTGCTCTACTTAGAGTTCGATGCCTGGCGACTTGGCAATTTCGTATGCCCGCTGCTCCGCAATAAGCTGTTAGGTAATGGTTTATAAACTGTTACGGCAACCTGTGGCCACTACAAATCAACAATCTTGTGTGTGAAAATTTGTATGCAATATTCATCTGTTAGACTAAAAAGAATTTCTAAATGTTTATATCTTAACATACTAATGTTGGTATACTGTTTATACCATATCTTTCTTCACTATATCTAACAACAAAAGCATACATGCAAGGAGTTCTGCATAATACTTAGATTGTGATACTGCTACAACCACTTACTGCCTCCTGATGTAAATAATTATGGGTAGAGAGAGTATGACGTCACTGTGTTTCTGTGCGTGATGTGTTCAACCTTTGATCTATTTGTGAATACACGCTAGGCCATGTAACAGATAATAATAATAATATTAAAAAAATTACGGATTTAAAAAGTCAAAGAAAATTATTACTTGCACAATTAATAATAATACTAAAATATCAAAAACATTCCAAACTGATAATCGGTTCCTGTAATATTGCATACAAAATAAAATACCTATATAAAAAATATTGCATTTAGGTTGTAACGCAGCCTGGGCCATACTAACAGCGATAGTCATGATTTGGAAATTAGGTATCAGCAATATCGTGTACGATGGTCACGTTTCACTATGGTCCAGGCTGCATTAAGATGTAAGCAACAGTAACAGCAATAGATACGACATATAAATTAGATATCTGCAATATGGTGTTCAATAGTTACGATTTGGTGTAGTCCAGGCTGCATCAAAACCTCATCTCTAATGAATTTATTCCTGTACTGCTGGTGCAAAATTAACGATGATGGACTACTTTCTGTGGAAGGCCATGTTTGTGACATTTAAAGCTGCACACATATATGTCACAATCAGTAACATCATACTCTCTCCATCCGGAAGTGTTTACATCACAAGACGGTAAGTGGTTGCAGCGGTATCCCAATCAAGATATTACCTGACATCACTACATTACTGAAAATGACATATTAATGCTAAGGAAATATTTTCCTCAACTTAATGATGGATAAGTATCACCACGTTGAATCAATAGAGGTCAGATGTTACGCTGTATACAAACACTGCATTTCAACAGATTTCAGTAATTTCTCTGCTGGTCCAGGCCATATTTCAACTTAACCATAACCACCAAAAAGAAAACAAAGTTTATGTTGTTATAATTCCTGTACTGACACTGTTATTAAGCTATCGTGATCTATACACCAGAAAATATTTTGTCTTATTCTAGATAATTATACTACTAATAATCGAAATTATTATTATTAATCATAAAGTACCGCAGAATGCAATCACTGACGGATATGATAAAGGGGCTGAAATAGGATTCATTGCAAGACAGGAGGAGGATGAGGAGGGTCATGGGAGTGTACAGGGCATATACTGGCGATGAGGCATGGAAAGATATTCGAGTAGGTATGAAGAGTAGTGCATGAAAGGTAAAAAATGATCATGACCACAAGCTGGCACTCGATTTCAGGGACATGGCTGTGGGATTCTCTTTTTTAGGTAAGGGTGTCAGGGATTGGAATGAGTTACCAAGGAAATGATGAATAATTTACCGAAAACGTTGAAAGAATTTAAAGATAAAATTTGTAGAAGGCAAATGTAGGTGGGTGAGGGATAAGGGGAAGATGGGTGTGCAGGGAAATTGCTACCAAAGTCTTTGCTCCATTGCAATTAAATTAAATTATGGATATGTTGCATCTGGTTAGTTCGCATTCAAGAAACAGCATTTGCAGCTGACAGAGTATTCAGTAAGTGATTGTGCTAGCACCCACACCTCCTTCCCAAAAGCACAATAGAAGAAACGTTAATAATTTGTCATTACACTTGTGGTGCAATAAAAGCATACCAACTGATAAGAAATCACTGACTGCAACAGACATGTTTAGCAAAAAATAATTTTATTAAATTTTGACAACAATCTCTAGATCAATGCCAATCTGTTGTGTACACACCAGACTCGCAGTGTACTGACAGAACATCACATCTAAGTAATATTAAGTCAAAGAGGAGTGATAGATATTCGAGAAAATAATCATCAGACTACTAGACACTGGTTGACCTCTGAAACACGTGTCATTTAGAACATACCGTTAGTCAAGTCATAATAAATGAGCTTAACATACATCACTTTACAACTCATTCTAAGCAAATGGGATTCCCGTGAACATGTTGAGTGTCGAAACGACAAAAAAGCTTCGTTTTCTCAATAGTACTGTAAAATTTTCACATCGTTCCATTAAAGTGAAAAACTAACGTTCTGTATGGGTTTAAAAACATCCTATTCAACAGTGTAAACTGTTTGGAATATACACGACTTCTGCACAGCATCTGATTTCTATGTTGCAGCTGAGAGAGTTAAATACACGGCGAATTTCACACGATTCCATTTATACAGATTAATGAGTAACATGAGCTCGCTCAACACAGTTCAAGTACACAGCCAACAGACTAGCCAGCACGAGGCGAATAAATACAACGGCCATGTTGTGAAGCATCAATACATGAGCTGTACGACTCCATACACACGTAAAAGAAGTAAACCCACCTCTTGTTTAACACGGACAGCATTAACTGTCTCCATGCCACCTCCTCCTGTTGTCTGGACAGAATAATACGCAGTATTACCCACTATTAAAATCACTGCAAACACAACGTAAACACACAAAGCTGGAAGGTAACGATTTTAATACAAAGATACTGCGTGTTCAAACGAGACATTCCATTCACACAAACGTTTGTTTAAAATAAAAATTTTACCCAGGGGACAAAAATATTCTGCTCTTGGTAAATGTGATAAAATTACTTTCTCAAATGTGGATCACTAAAAAAAGCCACATTAAGGGATGTTTCGCATCATTTTCCTCGCGCATTATTAATATATAATGAACTTTTGGCTACTAAAGCAATCATTTGAATTGAATTACAATGCTGCGCACACAGTTAGCAATTATACTTTTCTTTCTTAGTATTCTTTTATTATTTTTATGATTATCTAATTTTATTTTTTATGTTTAAAACCCTTCAGTATTTTTTTTTTCAGTTGTTTAAAGGAAATAGTTGTAGAAGGGACAAATTAGAAAAAAATTAACCAGATAAAGAAAGCAACACATAATATATACACCTCAGTACAACAGACGTTCACCTTCAGCATCAAATGATACACCACACTACAAACTAAACAAAAAGAATGGCATGTAATGACATATATCATCAAAGACACACACAAAATTGATTTTTTCTTAATCGATAATTCGAAAAAAAATATGAGGGCGGAGGACTCGATACAGAAAAAAAACCTCACACAAGTCATCATATTCTACAACTCAGAAATGCAGACAAATATATAATGACGGTCAAATTCAACACAATGATCAAGTACACAGAAAATTAGAAACAAGGTATAAGAAACATGGAAGAGAACTAAAGTAAAATAATTTCTTACTTCATACTGATTGAGTTCAAGTATTTGTCCCGGTGGCCAATTTTTCAATACACATAGTTTTCCATCTCACCGTTATTTTTCTATCTTAGATTCGGTGGTTTTTAGGCGGTTTTTCTGCAGCCGCCAAAGTGAATGCCGGCACGATCCCCACATATCCACCTCATACACTACACAGTTCACAAACAAAAAATACACTCCTCACTCGCTGCACATAGTAACATATTTCACAGCCAAATGACAACACTTCACTTCCCCTGTTATTATTTACTAGCCCCAAAGCCTGTCACGGGATTAACGGAGTCTTGTGGTAATTTATTTCACTGCAGTTTCTTAACTACATAGAATTGTTATAAAATAAAGCTCATTATTATTTATCGTCTCTTGTGCTGTAAAAAAAAAAAAAAAAAAAAGCTTCAGTTGTCAATTTGGTCCAGGATGCATTTCAGCCTGCCCAAATCCGCTAATATTGCCGCTAGAAAAGCAAAGTTTCAATCACACGAGAATTAATATATTCCCTGTATCGCATGTCAGTGTTATCATGCATCACGATATAAACTTTATCCCAAATCTTCACAGGTTCTTACATCTTTCCAGTGGCGTAGCTAGGTCAACAAGCAGGGGCGGATCCAGGATTTTGTTTTGGGGGGGGGGGGGCTTGAGTGGACTTTGGTTTGGGGGGGTTTGGCTTGAGTGAATTTTGGTTCAGGTGGCTTGCGTTCAGTGGATTTTAGTTTAGAGGGGGGCTTGCGTCGGGGGGGAAAAAATAGTATTTATAGCCTCCTCGGGTGTCAAATCCGTAAAAAAAAAGTCTCAAAACTAGAATGTCAGGGGTGGACCTAGATACATTTGGGGGGGGGCTTGAGCCCCCTAGCCCCCCCCCCTCCTCGATCCGCCCCTGTCAACAAGGGCACCGGTGCAAAATTTATTTTGGGCCCTCAGGCCAGATGGGTAACCATTTTTTTTTTTTTTTTTTTGCTTTGTGTTGCTGGTAGGGGCCCACTGAGCTGAGGCTGGGGTCCCCTGAGTTGTGCTTGGGGGCTCCCTGAGCAGCGAGGGCCTCTTAGTGAGGGGGCTCCAAGTGTCTTAGGGGACCGCTTAGACGATGGTAGAGCTAGGGGAAAAAAAGGTCACCAGTTGCCGTGTAGGTCCGTGGGCCCTCTGAACTGCGCTTGGGGGCCCCCTGAGCGTAGGGGCCCCGGTGCAATCCACCACCTAGCCCCATAGTAGCTACGCACATACATCTTTCTTTCTTATTACCTGTGATGAAGATCGATGTTTTAACAGCAGACACAGCTTACATTGGCTCATATAATGACCCCAGTGAAAACGAAAAATGTTAAAAAATAAATTTTAACAACTTACGCTATGCCACGTAACAATTAATTGTGGTTTAGGCCACATAGATCGCGATTAATTTGGAACTTCTTTCATTCAAACCATGTAATGATTTCGGTAAAAAAAACTGATAATTAATATGTCAATTTTAACGAAATACATACTTTCCTTTAAGTGTTCTGACAATTTCTTAACAATTGTTTAACTAAATAGAATTATTATAAAACAAAATTCAATGTAATTCCTCGTGCCCTGAGCTGTAGCAAAAAGTTTCCGTTTACATCTGGTTCCAGGTTGCATTTCAACCTAACCACATACTACTCTGAACTTACCGCCAGAAAAACAATACTTCAATCTCATGCGTAATGAATACATGTACTGTATCACATTTTAGTGGCAATAATGAATCGCCATATAAGTTTGGGCTCTAGCGTAATCACTGGGACTCATAAAGGAAATGTCCTTTTGGTCTGAAAATGTTACACACGTTCGATAGATTCGATTGTTTAATGTGTATTGCTCTTAGAGCTGTAAAATATATACATACCTCACAAACATCACTCAAAAAGTGTCGTAACGCAAGCGACTGGGAGGAGATATATACGAAGTATAATGATCTTGCACACGTTCTTTGGTAGATAATATTCGAGAATATGTTGCAATTACAGCCATGAAAAATATAAATAAAGAAAACTGCAACAACTTTGAACCGTTAGCGATCAAAGGAATTTAGTTTTTATAGTTGAAATACAACCTGTACTAAAATGGCTCTTGTTGTTACAGCATAATTCGCTAGAAATTTAGATTCCAATTATCATGATTTTCGAGCAGAATCAGTACTATATAAAATATATAAAAAAATGAAAATTCGACAAGAAGTGGAATAGTCGAAGACAAAATCTACAAAACTAATTTACGATATTACTACGACTTACCTACTGTTTATGAGAAATCAATACGAACCATTGGACAGTTTCAGCAATATAGGAAGTCCAAATTATGAAGGGGAAGATGTATCTGTGCATTTATGGAATACTGAAGAAATCGAAGAAAATGCTTTTCAAATAGTACAAGTAGCAGTATATGATCGTGTTTATAATCTTCCTGCAACCACTTTTTTTTTGTCATACTGTCCGTTTCTTTTATTTTTTACAGCTCTAATATAAACTGCTGCACGAATAAATATATTTTTTTGTGTGGAAATTAAAAACATGATTCTTTTCAATATTGTCACGTCGCTTGTAACATAACCTCACTACACTTGGCTCGCGATGTTTTGGAATTCCCAGTGAGCCGCGAGCCAGGAAATCATGACGGATAAACCCGTAGACCAGTACCATAAACACAACAATTTGAGCGCGGCGAGCCAGCTGAACGACAAATGTGTGGAACTGATGTTCCTGTGTATGGGCTCTGACAAGTATAGGCTCGTCGCGAGAATATCCGCGCGTAAATGTTTGGCGAGCTTACTCGCGCGCAAATGTGTGTGTGTATGGCAGCTTTAGCACTGCCTGTGGATAGGTTGCAATGTAGCCTGGACCAGAATGGACATAAATGCTTCTTTCTGTGGCTTAATGGACATTGTTTTGATTATAAATTTGGATCGATTTTCATCATATTTGGTCATTGGTGGATTTTGTTGCACGTAATATTAGTATCGCTGCAGGTCGCATACGATAAGTAACGGCGTACTCTAATCACTTAGTGTGTAAAGTTACAGTTTTTTTTTTTTTTTTTGCTTGATGTTTGTGCTTTATATACTATCTTGATGGGTGTATAAGAAATATATTGCTAAATAAATTTGATCAAAAATCTTCACCTTTCACCTTACACCTTTCTTTTTTTGTTATCCGTGATTCAGAGCTACATTACCACGTTTGATTAACTGGCACAGTTACATGTTTCGGAAATAATAGCCTCAGTATAATTGCTCAGTAAAAGCAGAGAATGTTAAACTAAATTTTATAAACTTACGTTATGCCACGAAATATTTGTTTTAATTGCACTATTACCTGCACAGTTCTCGATCAGTGTGCAACTATTTCCGTTCAAACGATTTAATAATTTCAATAATAGGTCACACTTTAAATTATTTTGAAATAAAACCCCTAATTTATTCATGCCCTCTGTTGTAGCGTCAAATTTTGACCCATGCTAAATAACAATCTAATCTAAGCTTACGCTAACAATGATTAAAAATTTCATCATACATATCTATGGACAAAGATTCTAAAGAATACGTCTATTTATCGAAAGAATAATACATTAATATAAGCATCTAAATATTGATATGACGATTCGGTCAGTTAATTTATTCGCAGGTGTTAAGAAATTTTATTAAATAATGTGCAGAACCAAGAACAATGGCGTAAAGCGTGACGTCATTGCGCGACTTCGTAGAATGACGTAATAACGTGTCATGTGACGTCATAACGTGACAGTTGACGTTATATATGACAGACATGCTTATTCTATGTATAGATCCTATTTCTACCACCGTCCCTCTACAGATTTAAATTCCAAAGTCTTTCTACAATTTTTTTTTTTTTTTTTTTTTTTTTTTTTTTGTGTGTAAATTATGCCTTATTTCTCTTGGTAACTTATTCCAATATCTGACACCCGTACCTAAAAAAACTAATCTTCCTAAAACCTTGTTCCTCAAATCGAGTGCCAGCTTGTAGTCATGGTCATCTTTACCCTTCCATGCATTACTTTTAATCCTTACACCAATATCTTTCCACGCCTCATCACCAATATACAGGTCTATACCAAAAGTAGTAGGACTGATTTTTTAAAAAAAAAATTATTGAAGATATCTTTACAATTCCTTAATCCTCTTCGAAATAGCACCCTTAGGCAGCTACACGCCAAAAATTACGCTGCTGCCATTGGCAATACGCCTTCTGGAAGTCAGTTTCGGGGACGCTGTTGAGAGCCCTCGTCGATGCTGCTTCAACGTCCTGGATTGAGTCAAACCGCTGTTCCTTCAGCTGCCTTTTCATCCGTGGTAATAAAAAAAAAAGCCAGTTGGAGCCAGATTGGGACTGTAGGCGGGGTGCAGCAACGTGGCAACGCTGAATCGAGCCAACAGTTGCCTTCTTCATCCTCCCGTCCAATGAAGGCTCGCATGAGCAAATCAAAGATCAAGACAATGCTGATCGTGTTTTTTTTTTACCGTCGCGGGGTGATTCATAAGAAGTTCGTTTCCCCTGGGGAAACTGTCAATTCGAACTTTTACGTGCAAGTGCTAAACCGCCTGCGAGACCGAGTGAATCGCGTCCGACAAGTCATCTCCGCCAACTGGACTCTGCATCACGACAATGCGGCGTGCCAAGGCGCGCCGTCATGAGCCAACTGTTGGCCCGAATTGACATTGCCGCGTTGCTGCACCCCGCCTACAGTCCTGATTTGGCTCCATCTGACTTTTCTTACTCACATGGATGAAAAATCAGCTGAAGGAACAGCGGTTTGACTCAATCCAGGACGTTGAAGCAGCATCGACGAGGGCTCTCAACAGCGTCCCCGAAACTGACTTCCAGAAGGCGTATGGCCAATGGCAGCAGAATAATTTTTGGCGTGTAGCTGCCTAAGGGTGCTATTTCGAAGAGGATTAAGGAATTGTAAAGATATCTTCAATATTTTTTTTAAAAAAAAATCAGTCCTACTACTTTTGGTATATACCATGTATGTATTGTACACTCCCATGACTCTATTCACCCTCCTCCTGTTTTCCAATGAACCCATTTTCAGCTCTTTTTACGATATCTGTTACTGATTGCTTTCTGCAGTAATAAACAGAAACTAATATAGCAGCTCAATTTGGCACCCGCTCCAACTCCTGTATTTGATACTCAAAATGCTGGGCCCATACTATAAAATCATATTCCAGCAATGGTCGGACCCAACTTTTACCACCCAATTCCTTTACTTTTCTCGTACATCACCTCATCAGTCTCTCCAACAAGTGCAGAATTTTGAAATCTCTTCCTACCACCTTGTCCAATGTGTCCTACCCAGTTAAGCTCGTTATCAAATATAATGCCATGATATTTATATTTCAAGTCTGTAACAAGCAATTTGTTTCCAACTTTTTAATCATAATTAACCTTTATGATTTTTGTTGTGTATGTAATAAGCTGTCTCTTTTTTGCATTTATATTCATCCCATGTTTACAAACCAAACTAGATATCCTGTCCAGATCACCCTGCTAGTCATATATCATTTTGATGCTTTTATATAGCTTTATGTTTACTGAAAACAATCTAATTTCTGAAAGTAAACCATCAAAATTATTCATTAAAATAATGAATGGCAAAATACGAGGGGACCAAACCTGATGGATATCTTTCTACTACTGTCTGATGAAAATCTTGTAGGGTGTGAAGTAACTAAAGGAATAACTGATTCCAATGCAGTATTTATAGATATTAGGGAATTCAGTAAACCAGTGACCAAAATAAAATGGAAAAACATGTATAATTATAACAAGGCACAGACTTTAGAATTGAAGTGATATTTCAGGGAAAGGTTCAATAAATAGAAGGATGGCAAAAGTACAGTGGAGGCAAAATGGGAAGAGTTTAAGGAGATAATAAGAACAGGGAGAGGAAATTTTTATTCCAAAGCAGAAAATAAAGAGAAGTACAGAACATACGGAAGGTGAGAACTTTAAAGAGGCTAGTGAGACGGGAACACAAAAGAGTTATGAGACAGGAAGACAGTAGGGAACACTTAACACAACAAAACAAGCAACTAACTAGAGCAAAGCTAGAAGCAAAGGATGGGTTTATGAAGAATATTATTGGTGCAGGAGAACCATTCAACGATGCATCTAGAAATTTCAATGGCTATATTACGAAACTGAGTGGAAGGAAAGGTATTGAGACTAATGTAGATAAGAAAGAAGTTGAAGTCATTGAGGATTTAAAATTGCAGAGATATTGAGTGACTGGTTTAGTGAGACAACTAGGACTATCATTCTGCAAAGGGGAATCAATCAGTGGAGAGTCTCCCTAAGTTATAAATGAGTAAACTGCGAAATTTGAAATAAATTCTCAGGAAATTATAAAGGAAATCAGAAAGCTAAAAAAAAAAAAAAAAAAAAACCATAGAAGGGGCTGGTGTAGATAATATTACTATAGATTTATTAAATATTATGGGATTTGATATTGTACCTCACCCTGCAATTTTATTTGCAATTAGTCTGGAGTATTGCTGCTAACCAGAGGATTGGAAAACAGCGATAGTAGTACCGCTTCATTAAGGAGGGGTTACAAATAGGATTGAAAATTACAGGCTAATTAGTTTGACATCAGTGATAGGCAAACTGATGGAGAGATTGATATGAAATTATATCCAAATTGTCTGTGGGGAAAGAAACTGGTTTTCAGATCGACAACATGGCATTAGGCAAGGATATTAATGTGAATCTCAGCTGGTTGGCTATATGTAAGATATTTCAGAAGAATTGAACAATAGAAGCCAGGTTGATAGTGTTTCACTAGATCTTCCTAAGGCATTTGACTGAGTGAGCCATTGAATGGTTTTAATTAAAGTCTATTGGATTGGATGAAAAATTTACTTGATGAGTAGAAGAATTCTTAAAAGGCAGATAGCAAAGTGTTTGAGTAGAAAGTACACTGAGGTGGAAGGGAGTGCAACAGGGTAGTATATTGGGACCATTGCTGTTAATTATTCCAATGAATGACAGTGTTCATGGGTTTCGGTCAGAATTCAGGTTTTTGCAGATGATATAATGATATTCAATAGGATGAAAACAGGTGAAGACTGTGAACAGCTGCAGGGTGACCTGGATAGGATATCTAAATGGGTAGGTCAGCATGAAATTAAGATAAATGCCAAGAAGAGTCAACTTATTAGATACACAGATAAAAACTAAAAGTTAATCATGATTATAGGGTGGGGTCAGAATTGTTTGTAGAAGGGTGATGCGAGGATGTACCAGAGAAGTTAGGGAATTGGGTTACAAAACTTTGACCAGACCAAAGGTTGAATATAATGTTGTAAATTGGGTCCCACATTTTGGTCATCAAATGCAAGAGTTGGGTGGTGTGCAAAGATGAACAGCTAGATCTGCTTGTGCAAATTATGGCAGGACCCAGTCAGTGACTGATATGTTAAAGGAGCTAGTATTGGGAGTCATTGGAGAAAAGGAGCAAGTTGAAGAGAGTGCTGGGGGAATGTACAGGGCATATGTTGGTGTGGGGCTTGGAGAGATATTGGTCAAACAATTGGGAATTTTGCATGGAAGAAGAAAGGCGACATTGACCACCGAGCTGGCTCTCGGTTTCATGCATAAGGGATTGGAAAAATTTTCTTTTGTTGGTAAGGATGTCAGGGATTGGCACAAATTATAAAGTGAAGAATAATTTACTAAAAACGCTTGATGAATTTAAATATCAAATTTGTAAATCGGAAAAGAGAATGGGTGACGAATTTTACACTGCAACGACAAAAGAAATTTTTTAAAAATTATGTAAAATATGGTAATTAAATGACATGGGGAATTGCCACCGGAGAGTTAGCTCCATCGCAATTAAATGATTAATAATAATAAATAATAATAATAATAGCAACGGTCCCAATACGCTACCCTGTGGCACTCTCATTTTTAATTCCACTTATTTTGAATCTGTATTTCTTACACCAGCGTTTCGTTTCTATCTTTTAACAATTCTTCTACCCAGCAAATCACTGTCACATCCATTGGATTGGCTTTTACGTTATTTATTACGATTATATGGCTAACTCTATCAAAACCTTTGAAAGATATAGTACTACACTATCAATTTGGCCTCAATTGTCCATTTCGTCCGAAATATCTTGCATATATTCCACCAACTGAGATTCGCATAAATTTTACTTGCCTGAACCCATGTTGCCTACTTGAAAACCACTTTACATTCCTCAAATATACTTCTGATGTAGATGTACAGTCATAGTATACATGGTACATTAAACACTTCCTATTACAAAACAATACATACACCAGAAGACTGTACAGTCATAGCATATATGGTACATTAAAAAAAAATTCCATACCAAACTAATACATACAGCAGAAGATGTACAGTCATAGCATATATGGTACATTAAAAAAAAATTCCATACCAAAATAATACATACACCACAAGATGTACAGTCATAACATACATGGTACCGTAAACAATTACGTAACAAACTAAATACATACGCCAGGAGATGTACAGATACATACATGGTGAATTAATTATGTAAACTATATTTACACAAGCTACTGGCCGTTATTTTTTAGATACCTTAGAAATAAACTCTTTGACAGAGTAGAAGGTGTTGTCAATTAAAAATTCTTTCAATTTTTTCCTTAATTTATTCTTATCATCTACTAGGCATTTAATATGTGTTAGGAAGCTTATTGAAGATATGTATTCCTGAATATCAGACCCCTTTTTGAAGAAATGACAATGACTTGTAAGTCTTGTGAAGATCATTTTTACTTCTAGTGCCATAAATGTATATTTTACTATTAGTTTCAAACAGAGTATAATTTGTGACTACAAAGGACATTAATGTGTATATATACTCAGAAGCTAAAGTTAAAATCCCTAACTTCTTGAACAGCTCTCTACATGTTCCTCTCTTTATAGTGTTCGTGGAATCGTGTTAATCCTGTGTTCCTTTTTACAATTCAGAGAAAAAATGTTTGTTGATGACCCTACCATTACTCGGAAAAGTGTGAATTGATTATGGTATTGGCACTGTAAAATCTTAAATTAACTCATTTTCCCTTTTCACAAGTGTAACATAAGTTGTAATTATGTTTGCATACCCATGAGTTAAATACTCCAAATAAGTTTAATATTTCCTCTTTCATTACTTGCAACATTTGAGCAAATTTCTGTACAGAAACTATGAACGTAATTTTCAAGAATTTTAAGTTTGTTGAAGTTGTTTGTGCTTCTAATATTAGTTGACCACTACAATGCATCGTTGTGGAACTCTTTATATTGTGATTTACTAAACAAAGGCATTCTTTTTATTATCAGAGAAGACATTAATTTTTGTGGTCAGTGCTCAGGGATTTTATTTATTTTATTTTTAATTATCACTATTGTTTCATGGAGCCCTGCTGAGGAAGGACCTCTGGGATGTGAAACACACACACACACACACACACACAACATACACACACACACACACACACACACACACACACACACACACACACACATACATACAATATGAGTCATAATCATAATGAAAACAATCGTATGTTACAAAGACAAACAAAAAGAATAATAATTGATTTTTACAACCGAGTTTTTCAAAAGGTCATATTGAATACAATTAATTATTTTGGGTCTACTGGAGATCGCGATTGCGCTACAACAACATATAGTAATATTATTGGAATTTTGCTGTAGTCAGTCACAAAGCGTATTATTCTCAAGCAATAATTCTGTTGTAATACAGCCTGGACCATTATTTTCAAGCACAACTTAGATTGTAGTACAGCCTGGACCAGCACGAAACCATTAAATGTACTTAGGGAAGAATTTCTAGATGAGTCTTGCGTTTGACCACCACAGTATTACGATGACAACTCCTGGCTGAACTGCGATCTCCAGTAATCCCATTATTTTGTTTGAATTCTTGAAATATCTTTATTACCTGTAAGCAGTTATATACTCTTGGAAGTTTATTAAACTGATGAATCCTGGAATAAGTAACTCCTCTTTGTACTAATGACAGAGATGTTTGTGTTTTGGGCAAGTTATTTCTGTTTCTTCTATTGAAGTTGTGTACCTGTGAATTAGATGCCATTTGCTTTGTGAGTGCTGCACCTTGCTGTTTTGTCTATATTTATTAATGGTTGCCAATAGCTGTATGTTGATAAGATACTGATTTGTATCTGTCAATATATATATATATATATATTAATATCTCTCCCTCCTCATTTGGTTGAAGTTACTGGTGATGTTTTTATAAATATATTAAATATGTATTTGTCAGGAGAATGTCAGTATCTGCTAAATAGTTATATAAACCAAGAAAATGATAAACAAAACCGGGGTTCACTTCATTACATATCTCAGTGTTTTTATACCAGGTAATATCCTTTGATTTCAATTATTTTATTTGTTGAAGTTAAGAAAATAGTTTGACACACGTTAAATTTGGCGTTTTTCCTTAATATATTTTACAAGATATGATCTTAGTCAGGGTCTGATTTGATTTTACTGTTGATATTTGCTTTACTGAGGAACTTTGGGATGCTTTAGTCATACATACTTCATAGTTCATACAACTTTGCAGCATTTTGCTGTATGCTGTTTCTTCTGCTCTGTAAGAGCATAATATTTTACATGGCTGTTGGTTCCAGGCTTTGCAGCCCTGTCTACTGAAACTTCACCTCCATTTCTGCTTGGGCCTTATGGCCTAACCACATGAAATTTTTTAAGGACAATCTAAACTGAGGGATGGTGTTACAAAGTATCTCAGAAATTTGTAAGCTTTTTAAAGCTACAGTTTGTGTATCAGAATGTAAATTGAAAAGGCTAAATGACTATAGAAAACTTCCTTAAAACCATGAGCAGTTTGATTGCCTAGTATGATTCCACTTGAAGGTTTGTAATTGACCTTTGCTCACACTAACTTTGCTTGCACTAGCTTTCTCAATTGACACTATGAAGGCTCATAATACATGATATCCTCATATAATGTATAAAAATGAATGTTTGTTTATTGGATTGTACATTCCTACACCATTCATATGATTATGATGAACCTTTTGTGAGTTATTCTGCGTGTGCCTGCAAATGTTTCTGACAAAAACAAATAAAAATAAATCACTTTCCCACTACTCACCCATCAATTTTTTTCAAATATTCAAACAAACTCACAGTTTTTATCCAATATTGATGGAACTTTGCACACGTGAACTTTAAAACAAACTGAAAAATTCTGTTCACATTTGTCTGCAAAAACCCTTTTCACCTTTACCACCACTGCCTAAATTTTTGACAGTATTCTGCATATAAACACATAGTTATTATCCTACTTTCATAAAAAAAACTACATATGTATACTTTAAAAGAAATACATAAATACTGTCTGTGTTTGGTTTACAAGTCCTAACTTCTCTCCTCCTTTACACACCTATAATTTAAGCCAACATTGCTCATACAAACCCATAGCTTGAATCCTATTATGATAGTACTGAGTACATATGTGCTTTAGTTTAGATTGGTCTGGTAGCTCAGTGGTTAAAGCGCTAGCTTCACTAAAATTTCTGTCAATGGTCCTGGGTTCAAATCCCCGAGAAAGCAGGAATTTTTATGAGCTTGATTTTAACATATGAGTTACACCATCACATTGGGATTCTACATCATATATAATAATAATAATAAAAAAGAGTTGTCTGGAAGCTCACTGGTTAATGTCCTTATTTTCAAAAGTTCCCAGGTTTAGATCACGGTGGATGCTGCTACTTTTAACCATGGTATTTCATCACATGAGTTGTGCCAGATTTGTGGTTTTGAATCCACATTGTATTGTAGGCCCAGAGGAAAAGATTTTGCCATCATATCTGTGATACAATAGCTTAGATTATTTTTTAATAAATAGAAACATGTTGTCTACATTTAGTTTGCAAAGAGAACCAATCTTTTCCTTACACCACCTCCTCACCTTACTTTTTGCCAATGTTGTTCATACAAACCCACAGTTTTAAACCAACTTTGATAGTACACTACTTACCACATGTATGCTTCAAAACAAAATGGTCTGTAGCTGAATAGTTAATGCGATTACTTACAGAAGTTCTTTCTTAGGCTGCGGAATCAAATCCAGGGAGAAGCAGGAATTTTAGTGGTTGCTATTGATCATCTAAGTGACACCTGGATGTTCCATTGATCAGATTCCACATTAAACTGTAAGTCCCAGAGGAAAGGAACTGGCTATCCTGCCTCTGACACAATGGGTTAGTGCACCTCCTTCGGGAGGATTCATTCAACCTTCAGGTTGTGGACTAGGTTAGTTTCTTTAGGTTAAAGCAAAGAGAATAATACTGTCTACATTTGGTTAACAAAAAGCTAAACATTATTTTTCTATATGCCAACCCTCAGTTTTTGCCACTGTTGTTCACACTAACCCATAGGATTTAAGCAGGTTTGATAGTACCTAGCACATCTATACTTAAAAAACATAGCGGTCTGGTATCTTAGTCATAAAGACAATTATATTCAAAAGTTTCTAGGTGCGGTCACAGGTTCAAATTCCTGTGGAATCGGGAATTTTTAGGAGTTGTATATGATCAATTGTTTAGTATTCCCCCTTTTAGTTGTGGCCTAAATTAGTTTTTTTTTTTTTTCTTTTAAAAAAAAGAGACAAATATGTCATATCCAACCCTTCTTCTCCTTTACTCCCCTTAATTTTTGTAAATGTTCTTTACACAAACCCAACAATTATAGCTCCGAGGTAGATAGTAACCTGCGATGGATACCCCCAAAAGTGGAAAACTACAAGAGATTTGTGGGTATTGTTATTGCTGCAGCTAGACGAAACATCCCTCGAGGGTACAGGAAACAATACATTCCATGCTGGGACAAATCTACGCAAACTTTATATGAAAATTATTAAAAAAACTGGTGACCCTGAAACAGGAAAAATATTATTTTTTTAAATGTTTCTCGGGAAACAAAAAACCGAGTAATATCATTATTAATGCACAATATTTCGGCGACATAAAACATGAAGATGGCGACGATGTTTTATGTCGCCGAAATATTGTGCATTAATAGTGATATTACTCAGTTTGATTCCCGAGAAACATTAATATGTAAACAACGCCGAGAAAAATTACATTCATTTATAGGAAAAAGAATGTTAGAAAAACTGAATGAAGGGAGGAAACAGAAATGGAAAGAGCTAACTTCTCAAATGAGCTTTACTCACTCCAGTAGAAATGCATGGACTCTCCTTAGAAAAGTGGGTGCAGCCTCAAACACGTGCAAAGAGGAGCCAGGAATTACACCAGCTGAAATGGCATTGCACATCAAAACAAGAGCTGGAAAAGTCCCAATAGATCCTGCCATGAAGAAACAGATGGAGAGAGAGATGATTGATATGGATAAAATCCTTAGAAATAATCCTATCCTGTCTAATCCATTTAGTCATGAAGTTGAGAAAACCATGAAAATGCTAAAAACATGGAGGGCTGCAGGGTTAGATAGCATTTTCCCAGAATTCATAAAAGATCTCGGCAAGCAGGGAAGAACTTGGCTCAAGAACTTCTACAGCGATATCCTGGACACTGGGATAATCCCCCCCCAGAATTTAAGATGGCTCACACCTTGACGATCCTCAAACCAGCAGATGATGCTTAAAGCTATTGCACTATTGCTCTACTCAGGGTTTGCTATAAGCTTCTGGAACGCCTCATCCTTAACCGCATACGAGGAATAATAAATATCATAACACCAATATATCAGGCAGGTTTCAGGCTAAAACGGAGCTATTGTGAGCAAGTATTGAAGCTGAATGTCAGAAGAAGTTAAAAACATTCAGTAGCATTTGTCGATCTAACAGCGGCATAAGATACAGTTTGGCTGGATGGACTGCTACTTAAACTTAAAAAATATTACCCTGCAGGAAACTAACATCACTCCTGAAGAATATGCTGACCAACCGATATTTTAAGGTCACCGTCAGGCATAAGACAAGTAATTCATTTACAATAATAAATGGATTTCCTCAAGTGTCAGTACTAGCTCCATTGCTCTTCAACTTGTACATGCCGAGAAACAACTGTCAATAAATTCGGCTACGCTGACGACTTGGCTATCGCCGTCCAAACTGCCACACAAGGCGAGATAATTCTCTCTAACGACTTAGAAATCTTGAATACATATTATAGGAAGTTGAAACTTTGTCCGAACCCAATGAAAACTAGAAGTATGCGCATTCTATTTGAGCAATAGAATAGCACATCAGCAGCTCAAAGTGATTTTCTGCCACCAGAGGTTGAAACATAATTTCTATCCTAAGTATCTTGGCATCACCTTAGACCACTCCTTAACATTCAAAAAACACCTCGAAAACACAAGTCAGAAACTGAAAACACGAAACAACATCATGAAGAAGCTAGCTGGTACTTCGTGGGGAGCTGATGCAGTCACATTACGAACAACCGCTCTCACTATGGTTTACCCTGTTGCTGAGTACTGTGGTCCAGTGTGGCAACGTAGTGCTCATACTAGAAAAATCGACGTCCACCTGAATGAGTGTATGAGAGTAATAACTGGCACCCTAAAATCCATCCCAGTCCCCTGGTTGCACCTAATCAGCAAAATACCACCTCCAGCGATAAGACGCCAAGAAGCAACGGCACGTGAGTGGATAAAACTACACAATCCTGATCATCCACAGGATCTCCCAATCCACGAAGTTCTAAATGACATACCCCCCACCCGTCTTAAATCCAGAAATCCGGTATGGCATGATGTATTTGACTTTGATGTCCTGGAAAAATGGCAACAAAGCTGGAACTCTGCATCTGTAAAACATCCAGATATTAAAGATCCTACAACTAGACTTCCAGTATTCCAACTAAATATAGACCAGTGGGTCAAACTAAATCGCCTAAGAACAGGCCATGTGAATTGCAACGCCATGCTATATAAGTGGGGTCTACAGGATTCTCCTGCATGTGACTGCGGTGCTCCTTCCCAGAGTGTGGAGCATATTATCAGGGAATGCCCTCTGTGGAAGTATAATGGACCATTTGATGATGTTTTTGGAGCTACAAGTTCCTTTGTAGAATGGCTGGAAGAATTGGACATCAACTTGTGAGGGCTACCAACGTTCTTGTCATTGTATATATTTATTATAGTACACTGTTCAACTTTGTACTAAACAAGATCATTAGCAATTGAAAAAAGAAATATCTAGAATATATATGGGAACAAAGGCTAAACGAGTCAACATAAAATTCCTTGCTTTTGCGGATGATCTAACAGAAATTACATGAACTGCCGAGGGAAACAAACATGCTGTTGAGAAGCTTCGTGAGATAGCTATCAAAACCAATCTCGAAATCTTTTATGAGAAAACGCAATATATGGACTCCGAAAGCACAAACCTTAAGCCACTCGTGACCAAATATGGCACTATCAAACGAGTTAAACACTTTAAGTACTTAGGAGAAATTATTGGTAATACTGGAACTGAGAAAGAAGCCCACAAAAACCGCACCATGAAACTGCAAAAAGTATATGCAATTACTTGGAATACTTACAATAAGAAATCACTTTCCACCAAAGCCAAACTCCATCACTACCACACCGTCGTTCTTCCTGGAGCACTGTATGCGACGGAGACATCATAATTAACAGTAAATGTCAAAGGAATAGAAAAAATAGAGAGACAGATACTGAGAAAAATATTCAGCCCCAAAATCCAAGGTGGTATCTGGATGTGCAAAAGGCCAGAAGAACTATATTCACTGACTGAAAGATTCACCTCACTCACACGGAAAAGACGCATGAAATTTTATGGACATATAGCGTTAATCGATGACTCATGACTTACCAAGAAAATTTTCCACATCATCAATAGTCCCCGACAATACAAAGCACGCTGGTTTGTAGAAACCCAGAAGGACTTCGCAGAAGCCAGCCTTGACCCACTGACATCCACAGGCAGTAAATATAGACAATTCATCACCTCACATAAATTTGCCCCAAGAGCCCAACATCAAAAAATCTGAAACTCAGAAATGTATGAACACAAGAGAGACGTCAAACCTACAGCGAAAGGATGAGGATGTTTTGGGAAAATAAGAAGAACACCAAGAAGAATAAGAAGGACAATGCAAATTAATGGTTCCAAGTGCTCCTTAGTGGGCTAAATAATATAATAATAATAATAAACACACAAACCCACTGTTTGTATCTGATTTAGATGGAACTTTGCATATGTTTACTTTAAAATGATGAGAAAAATATTTCCTATATTTGGTTTACAAAAATCCACCACTCTCTCCCTTAAGCGAAATTTACACTTTGAACTATTCAGTCTTTTTGCAAATATCTAGATAGAGGTAGGGAAAATAACAAAAGTAGATAGAGATATATGTGATATTCTGAGAGCCGATAATATTTCTTGGCAAACAGTGTTGGACTGATTCTGACTGGACAGTTGCTGACCAAGAAACGAACTTGAAATTTAAAAATCTACAGATTTTATCCGATCCTGAAGGAACTTTTTTGCACAAGATGTTTTAAAAAACTGATGTTTACATTTAGTTTACAAAACTGCACTTGCTCTTCCCCTTCTCCCCTCTTTAATACTAATCTATGCAAGCAACTTTTCCATTTTTGTATCAGTAGGGAAATCTAACAATGTGGATAATGATGGAGGATTTTTACTACAATCCAATTAAAAGGGATAAAACATTAGAACTTTCCTACACAGCAGCTGAGAAACACTGTAGACAATGTTTTTCTCTTTGTTTTAAAGTAAAAAAAAAAAGTAACATAGTCCACAACCAAAAGGTTGATTAGACTCTACTGAAGGGGACATACTAAGCAACTGATCATATACAACTCATAAAAAATCCTGCTTCCATCTGAATTTGAACCTGTGACCAGACCAAAAAAACTTTGAAATAATTAACTTTAACCACTGAGCTACCACACTGCTCTGTTTTTAAACATAAATTTTCTAAGCACTATCGAAACTGGATAGAAACCATGGGTATATTTTGGCAGAAAATGAAAGGCCAAAATATTGTACTATATCCCAAAGCACTAGAATAAACTTTTTCAATATTAATTTAATTCATAAAAATCAATGTATTGCATTTATTTTGTTTTTGTCTATATGTGTATCGACTTAACATGTTTGCTGTCAACCACACACCAGCACATATTGAGATGTCAATGCTAAAGTGCCAATCTCGCACTAGCGCGTGGTGTGGAGCTATATCCCAGTAGTCGGCCATGCACGCCTCAACATTTATTCTTTCCTGCAGTTGGCATTGTGTGTTAAGCGTCTCTGCTGGTATTGGTGTGTAGTAAAAGGTATCAACAAGTTATAATGGCAAATGATTTCGAATTTATAGCTTTACTAGCTCGTACCCGTGACTTCGTATGCATGGATTCAGAATTTTTTGCCAGAATTGAATATAGAAAGTAGTTTATAACGAAGGATTGGACCCAAACAACACCGAGTCGGCATAATATGGCAGGAAAGCTATCACTATATCATTCTACTGTCGAACCAGTCTCTTGAAGAGAATCAGTTTCCAACAATTTTCTGTCACCATTCGATAAGGTCTCAAAATTTCGTGACTACAACTATTAAACATACCGGAGAAAATGTCCTGTGCCCTTAATACAAATTTTCTTGTCAAATTCCATCAACATCGATATAGCCATTTGGTTGTCAAAACGTAACAAAAAGACAGATATTTACTTCCGTATTTATTGTAATATTACTGCGGTTCTCTCTCTCTCTCACACACACACACACTCTATCTCTCTCTTTCTCTCTCTGACTGCGAACAACCCCTGAGGAATCAATATAATGTAAAAAAGTGTACACCTACAGCATTGCAAGACTACCTACGATTTGCCTCGCATTGCACCCCTAACTATGTGATATCTACAGCTTAACATTCAATCCGAATAACGGCCCAGGTATGACTCTTACGATCAAAAACAATTTTTATAAATCTTAGCCTCCACGGAGATTTGAACCAGAGAACTAGCCAAACATTTGTAAGCAACCGCTATAACCACTGTGCTGTCTGACCGATACACAGAAAATCTGTATACAGACGTCCATATCCAACGCGTCTGTCTATCGCCATTCAGTAGTATTTCGAAATTATGAGACAACATGCATTATTTATACAGATAATTTTTCAACAAAATATAGACAGTATTTTTCTCCTTGTTTCAAAGGATAAGTGTGCAAAGGTTCATCGAGATAGGATGAAAACTGTGGATTTGTATGATGAAGAAACAAACTAACAAACAAACAAATATACATACATTCATCTTTATATATATAGATTAGATGTAAAAAATGTCAAAATATAAGTTATAGTGAAGATAGTTTTGCAGGGCCTTTTGTCCCAGAAGAAGAAATATGCAATATAATAAGCCTCCAACAGGTGATGAAATAACAAATTTTGTTTGTTCAGATTAGTACCCGAGTGATAGTTTTATGACAGTGATAAAGAATTCATTCCTCTCCAACGTGCTCAATGCCCATGATATTTTGAATTCTGAAGACGAAGATTTGCTGGACAGGCAACAGACAAAATATCTTCAGCATAATTCCCGTATGGTTGGAAATATAATTTCAAAAACTGTCTCTACAACATGTAGTGGGTGCCTTCGTGGGCAAACTACGTTACAATTATCTTTCATACCTTTATGATTAATAATTGCGGATTTTTAATATTAATTTTTATGAAGGAGTGAAAATTTATTAAATTTTGGAAGAATCTCGACGTTAGTTGGAATTTAGGAAAAATTGTCACAATATGACAATTATTTTCTTTTCACTGGCGGTTACAAGTCTGGGCGAATTTACCGTTAATATTAACAGAAATTGGCAAATCATAAAAGCAACGCTCAGAGGTACAATTAGCCGTCATGAGCAAGCAAACAATTGTACATTTACTTTTAAATATATCTCAGAATCAAAATGCAAGAAATAATGACAACTGGAAACAATGAAAAATACAACTTATGACGACCTCAGACAAAGGCATCATAATACTGTGACTTTACAGTTAAAAAGACAATCATGGGCGCCACGAATGAACTATATATCAATCGAAAATAACTAGTTCTGGCAAATTATGCCGCTAGCTCAGGGGTTTTTACAATTACAAAGTGAGAACATGGATCTATCCTCTCAAAGTCGTTTAAGGGTTCTGTTTCACGGAATGCACAATCAGATGGCTTGGTCGTAATAAGTTACCATTGTAGCTCTGCGTCTGATGTCTGCGGTGATTGAAGCGGTCCCACGGTATGTGAGGCTATCTCACAAGGCGGCTACAAGCATCTCTGGTCTGACAATGCGCATCATCGCATTGCCAGCTGTGTTGCTGTGATAAGCTTGCTCCATCAAGCCGGCAGCAGCAGTTGGCGAAAGAAGTCAACTTTCCAAGTCAACCTCAGACTAGACTCGCATGGCATGGACTCGAAGATCGAATTGAAGCTCGTCGCTCTTCTCTCTCGCGAGGAAACTTCTCGCTCCGCCCCTTGTAGTCTCGAAGCTCACATATAACAGAAATTCCCAGGATTTTAAGTTATACGCTCATTTGGATTGGATCTTCAGGTCGGCACCTAATGTCACGTGATATCCCCGATATGTGATTTGCCCCGCTCATATCACAGAGGTCGGACATATTCGGCTAAGTTCGCCGGGGTGAGAGCATATTCGGGTGTCGGGCGGCAGGCATTTCCCGCCAGGTGA
Organism: Vandiemenella viatica; assembly: GCA_031002005.1. NCBI lineage: Eukaryota > Metazoa > Arthropoda > Insecta > Orthoptera > Morabidae > Vandiemenella > Vandiemenella viatica. The sequence goes on from JARYHS010003323.1 coordinate 23,749, forward strand.
GTGACTCTGTTGACCACCCATCCCCAGGGAGCAGAGTGTGTGGTCCGGCAAACCCCAAATCCGCGACTTCTTGTCGCCATAGTTCGGGAAGACCAGATTAGCTTCAAGCCTACATAGCTCAATAATTCTTTAATTTTCGCTTTACCAAGATACACTGTATGTTCACCATTTCATTACAGTCCTCACTTGGAATCTTGCTTACTTTATAAAATTACAACAAAAATCTATTTAGGTGGTCGCCCAAGATTTATGTAAATTACTCCAACATTATGACATATATAATAAAAATGCATCTTGTAACGTGGCGACAGCGCGTCATGTTACAATATGGCCGTCTGTTGGTGAAAATAAAATTATTATAGAATAATTTTATTTTTAACTACCTAATTCTATCACCATTGTGACTCAACAAAAACTGAAGCATTTTTACAATTACAATAATTTTAAATGTGATTCCAATAACCATCGGTATTCCTGCTCTGTAAGGTGAACTTATAACGGGAGCATATGTCCTTTTGACCGTTTTACAATTCTTTACAAACAGAAGCACGTGAATTCAGGTAGCCTATCCAAATGCAAAGTTATATTAACCCTTTAACTGCTAAGGTTCGCTCGGCCGAACTCTCGCTGAGTGCTCCTTTGTTTACGCCTAAGCTGTTTACCTGCGCTGGAATGCCGCATTCCACCGGACCGCTGTGTGCTGAATATGTCTGGAGCGTTGTGTGTGACGTTTTTCTGCTGTCGCTCGGCGATTTGAAACCCCAGATACAAAATAAATGCTGTTAATATAACATCTAAAGTTTTTCAGTTTGAAACTCCTCTAAAAGTGAATATCTGCGTAAGCAAACATGCGGTACTTCATATACTAAATAGATATTACAGCAACTGAAATGTGTTTTGTTTGTGAGCGTAGTAATTTATCTGGAAAGAATACCTTTCCGAATACCTTTCACAAAATCTGCACATATTTTCCAACCTTTTTGACCCGGCTATGGACCGCCACTGGCAAGTTAAAAATATGTTTTTATATTTTGTTTAGATTTGGTCGCGAATAAATGTAATATAATTATGACTCTGCAGTTACACCTGATTAATTATTCTTTTTGTGTGATAAGCCTTGAAAAATGGTATAACATACAGTGGTACACTACATGTTCTGCATTGGTTTCTCAACATACTTTCTGTTTCGAACATACAGTGCATATACGCATTGGCGTGCTCTTTTTTGAATTTCCAATATTAATGACATTTGGAAAATGTCTCCCAGTAAATCCTTGACGATATTCTTTATCAGAGCATCTTCAATTGCTAGGTTCGTTCTTGGCATATGCTTCAACAAGGGGCGTCCATAAATTCCGTGAAGTAAAATAGGGGGGGAGGGTTTCGGCGAAATCTTACCAAGGGGGAGAGGGAGGTCTTGTTGGACTGTAGAGCTAAAAAAAAAAAAGGTCTTCAAATGACGCAAAAGTAGATTTTAAGGGGGGTATTTCCTCGAAAAGTGTAGCTTTGGAAGGTTGAGACCTAAAATAATAAAGGTCTCAAAAAGTTGTGAGGGCAATTTCTAGGGGAGGGAGGGGGGGAGTCTCACGCGAACCAGGTCTCACAAGAGGGGGGGGGTCCAGAAATCCGGAAAAACACCTCACGTATTGTATGGATGCCCCATACCAGAGACAGATGTACCTGTGCAACTGGCATTTTTCGTCTCTCTGAAGAATTTTCACTTGTGGAGACTAATGGTCATTTTTCACTAGCTGCTGTACACGGCTTAGTACTATTACTTCGAGATCCTGTCGAAGGGTCATCACTGTGATCCATATCAATAACATCATATTCATTGTCACTTCTAATAAGAATCTCCATGATTTCTTCCATTGTACAAACACGACGGCGTGCCATTTTCTCAGCGAAAACTAAAAGGAAAAAAGAAACACAAATTAGATCGCAGCTACCAACGCACAAGTATCGAATAAGGAAAAAAACTAACCACCCTGGGTGTAAATATGGCTACATGACGAGGTCCCTAAGAGGCTAGCGTGTATACACGTCTGGAGCAAGGCCGCGAGTGTATACACGTCTACAGCAGTCAAATGGTTAAACACAATACTAAAATATACATGAAAATAAATTATTTACATACATGTTTAAATAATAATCTTGAAAGATACTTGTATCAAATCTTATCATTAAATTAATAAAATGAAACACATTAATAAAACGAAACATTGTCAGAACACTTATGCAGAAAGTGGTTGAACTATACATTGTATTTACAATTTAGCATGATGTTTTACTCATGTGCATAAAAATAATTCTGCCTTCAACAAACATCCATATAGATGCTAGAGGTGAGTGTAAAATATCTCATTAAATTGCGCGGTTTTCAAATCTCAGATCAACGGAATAGTTTAGTCGGATTCGGTGACGTGATTTGCGTCATGACCGACGGTTAATTCAACAAGAATTTCAGGGAGAAGATGTGTTCGTGTTCATGGTCAAATATCACCAACTGTAATCTTGGATTTGAATGACACGGCATTTACTTATAATTCAACGTGGTGTGGAATGAACGATGTAAGTGAATGTTTTCGTGTGTTACGTAAAATATGAACCTTACTCGTGGGATGTTAGGTGGTCTCCTAATTAGTCTTTCATTGGTCGACATCTCTAACTTTTAATATACCGTCTGTGAAGTAATTGCGAATTTCATGGGGAAAGGAAACTGTATTTGCTCATGGGTAATATGTAATGGAATTTCTATAAAATTTACCATTCCTATATGAGACATTTATACATATTATGCGGTTTGACTTGACCTTTCGTCATCGTCAACCAAAGTCGCTGTAGCATCTTTGGCATACAAGCGGACCCAAAACATAACCATTCCGCACATAAAATGAAAGGCTAATGAATAGCGTAACTATCATTCCTCAGTAACATTACGATTCCTTCACAATGGGTCCATTGATGACTCGAGATTATCTCGACATTCAAAGAATAAAATTTTTCTCTGTATTTAGGAGTAATTATAACCCTCTTAACATGTCCGTCTACTCCACGTTTTAAGCCGAAAATCCATCCCAATTAGCGAATATTTTCCTTTTATACACACATGCTTCATTAGCTTGTATGAAAAAGGTTGTAAGCTTTGTGCATAGAACGGTCCGATCTCAGGTTTTCCGTTTGCCAATACAAAGCAATTTTGAGATTTCATGCTAGCAGAATACTATGAATTTATCTAAAGAGGAAATATAAACCTTGAAATTATTTTCGTTGAGTACACACAATTCTGAGCAAAACATGTGCTGTCCAACAATAGTTTTAATCTAATTTATGGAATACTATACAATTTACAGTGAGGGCACGCAAAATACCGCTAGAACGAGGCGTGAAACTTCTTGTTTCCTTTCTCATTCATTCTTGGGTATTCGCTACCTGACAGAATTCTCGGAACCTGCCGGTTGAGTTCAGCTGCCTACCTCCACTAATGAGCTCAGCTGTCCAAGGGTAGCCGTGCCCAGCTCTTTCGATACCGTTACGTTGTATGGAATGGCTTTAGATTCCGGGCGTTATAAGGCCCGATCTCGTTTTGTCCGTACGTCAACATATAACAATTCTTTGAGATCACCCTGGCCATCGAATACGGACCGGAATATAGCAGGAAAAACTTCGATATCTCCAATTATCTTATTGTTCACATCTTCACCATCTGTGCAACTATCATATACAAAATTCCTTTTGAATTGAAGTTAGCGTCAAAGATAATTACTTTAACTTGCAAAGTTAGCTGAATTATTGATTGATTATATCCCGTAAATAAAGTTTTTCCCCTTAGCCTTTACGAATGCAGTCGCCTTTAACTAATTGCACTTTGACCTCGCACTATCGTTAGCAAAACAACAGCAAGGTATTGTGAAAACTCTCCTGTGTACCTATAATCCTTCAACTTATGATTCCTAATTTCTGTGATGACCAACAAAATTTGAACAAATCTTTCTGGCAAGGTTTCGTGTTCCATAGGGCATTATATACGGCACTTTCGCCACCCTTAAGAGATACACAAAAACAAAGAAATAAAATACGTTGATGAGATAACATGCGATCTTCAATCAACACAGACAAAGCGATTTTATGCTCGCTGCACACCTCTATCCAGAAAAGATATAATGCAACTACCTAAAGTAAAACGTTACATCGAACTCATGCATCACAAAATGTTGAAACCCTTTTCGTTTATGTCACAGAATACATCTTAGAAAGCATATCACAATATTTGTTTCGCTGTCAGATTCATTGTGATTGCGAAGACAAGAAATTGTGCTTGCTAATGGCGCTTCATTTTCCGCGAGTGCGTATCAATTTATCTGGCTCCGAAAAACATTTAATATTTCAGGATTTTTATCAAATCACGTCCACTTAACAGCGTGAAAGTCAAAAGTGACTATTAATATTTCACGTGGACAAAATATAAAGTTCGGAATAACGAAATAAGCATTAAAAATTCTGAATATGGAAATATCCCAAGCAGCTTTAACTGTAAGTGCAAATTTGCTAACTTGAATTTTGTTTGATTTTCCGTTTATCTAATCTTTCCAGCAAAACGGAAGGTTTAGACTAGCGGAACTGGTATCGGCGTTTTTCAAGCATGATAAATTTCGGTAAGGCGTCTAACCTTAACGAATGTATACTGTACTGTACATTTAATTTTTTTATGATCCAAATCGGACAATTCATAGTCAGCCTTTTCGTCATCGTATTTGGCACGCTACACAACTTGTTGAACAATGCCTACAAGACGAATTTTAGACGTCCATGGATCTTTCTCTGGAAAATAATTCTGCGTCACGAATATTCGTCTTTACTGCTTTCAACAGGATTTTGAAGGACGTAGAAGCTTGGGCCTACAATATCACAGGCGTTCGGCGGTTCGTGCCCACCAGCTAATGACATTCCTGGAACAGGTATATTGTCCGTTGACCGACCCCACTTACTAACGGGTCCAGGTAACAATTGGGTCTTTTCTGACCGCAAGGAATGAACAAATTGTGTAGTGTTCCACACAAAGTTATGGACAGAAAATTTCCACGCGATGTTGATAGGCCCTGAATTTTGAGACTGATTTCGCATTTCACCGAGGATTGGAAAACTTGCCGACTATTGTCTGGCTTTCAAGAACGACATGTACTGTACATCTTTCATCTCCTGCCCTACAAATGTCTTATGCTTTACTGACAGTTTGCACTTAACTGTGGATCCAAGACAACTGAAATTGTTGTGTTTCTTGATTTCAGATATTTTTGCGTACAAACTGACAATTTCACGGACTAAGAGTTGAGTAGTGACTTTAACAACCGAGTCACCCGCAGTCTGTAATATTGCATTCGGAGGACTAAAATTACCACGTTCGGCTTCCAGAAGTTGGTCCAGTGACAATTTTAACTCGGTTTGTGCCGTCTTAACGAGCTCGACCGAACTTGCTACGGCAGTCACCTCTGAGCTAAGTTTTCGGAGGTTTCGTTCAGTGTGGTCTTTGACCTCGTGAACAAATTCCAAAATTTTCCCTAGGTTTTGGCCGTTCTCGTTTCGCATCTGTTCAATGGACAGGTCGGTGGCGTCTTTTAGTCAACTGTTTATTGCCAGTTTGCAAAGAAGCGCAGGTAGTTTTTACTTCTTCTGTGTCCCTTTCCAGCTTAGAAACAATTTTAGTTACATCAGACTTGAATTCGGACATTTCTTTTGTGACCACAGAACGGAAGGTGGATATTTTTCCATCCAAATTTGTTAATATCGCAGCTTGCGAATCAAATCGTGCATCAAAACTCTGCTTAAGCGAATCCGAATTTCTCTTATTTTCCTCCTTTTGTGAATTAAACAGTGCATAAAAACGCTTGTTTAATTCCAGAAATTGCTGGCTTGATTCCTGCCGTTGTGAATTAATTTCAATTCTTATTTCCTCTTTTTGTGAATCAAAACGCTTGTTCAATTCCTCCCTATGTGAATTAAGTTGTTGCCCTATTGCAGTCAGCAACGTGTTTAGTATTTGCTGTGATAGGAGTGGTGATTCTACAGGAATTTGTGATATTTGTTGGGTCTGTTCTGAATGTGGGAGCGTATTCTGTGTTATCTCACCGACACGAGACGAAAAATTTTCCATATTTTCTTCCTGTGGTGACAAAGTGGATTGCGAACTATATGAGCGGGGCGGAACTTCAGAAATTATGTTCCCCTCCCCTGTAGCCAATATTCCACTTTGTTCCGTTAACTGAACCTGATCGTTCACGATTTCGGGAGATTTTTTGCCTATCAGACTAATCTTCCATATCGAAACCTTTTATTCTACGGGATCGCAGCTTCATATGAACACACAAACTATGAATTTACACCGCAATTGTGCAATGAAGATATCTAGATTCCCTAACAACAAGGAATACCTCGAATTCCATACACACAAATACATATACCCCTCCAAAATACAGCAAGAGAAAAGCAACGATGAATCATGTAACACAACACCATGAAAGCAGGGTTACTTTCAAACACATGGGCAAAACGTGCGTGTCTTTAATTATCCTAGCAGCTACCATGCATTAAGAAATCAACACTAACGTTCCTCATTTAAATTTTTTTTAAACTGATCACAAAATTGTTACAATACAAAGTGTATTGCATCTCAATTGAAATACACAAATGATCTTCCTTTTAATGCGTTGAAACAAAAGTGAATTTTATGCATTGAAACAAAATGAACTTTATGTATTAAAATTGCAGTGAAACATCAAAATAAAATCATGTATGAATATTTATTTTCTACAAGAATAATAAAACTGCCAAAAGCCATGTGCAACATTCCATGAAACTTTCTGAATTTGAGCTCCAAATTGTATTAATTTGAATTAATGCCACCAAGTTCGCAGACATTAAGTAGTAATGTCTCATCTGGCACCAGCGTTGGGCGCCATTATGTAGTGGGTGCCTTGGTGGGCAAACTACGTTACAATTATCTTTCATACCTTGATGATTAATAATTGTGGACTTTTAATTTTAATTTTTATGAAGGAGTGAAAATTTATTAAATTTTGGAAGAATCTCGACGTTAGTTGGAATTTAGGAAAAATTGTCACAATATGACAATTATTTTCTTTTCACTGGCGATTACAAGTCTGAGCGAATTTACCGTTACTATTAACAGAAATTGGCAAATTATAAAAGCAACGCTCAGAGGTACAATTAGCCGTCATGAGCAAGCAAACAATTGTACATTTACTTTTAAATATATCTCAGAATCAAAATGCAAGAAATAATGACAACTGGAAACAATGAAAAATACAACTTATGACGACCTCAGACAAAGGCATCATAATACTGTGACTTTACAGTTAAAAAGACAATCATGGGCGCCACGAATGAACTATATATCAATCGAAAATAACTAGTTCTGGCAAATTATGCCGCTAGCTCAGGGGTTTTACAATTACAAAGTGAGAACATGGATCTATCCTCTCAAAGTCGTTTAAGGGTTCTGTTTCACGGAATGCACAATCAGATGGCTTGGTAGTAATAAGTTACCATTGTAGCTCTGCGTCTGATGTCTGCGGTAATTGGAGCGGTCCCACGGTATGTGAGGCTATCTCACAAGGCGGCTACAAGCATCTCTGGTCTGACAATGCGCATCATCGCATTGCCAGCTGTGTTGCTGTGATAAGCTTGCTCCATCAAGCCGGCAGCAGCAGTTGGCGAAAGAAGTCAACTTTCCAAGTCAACCTCAGACTAGACTCGCATGGCATGGACTCGAAGATCGAATTGAAGCTCGTCGCTCTTCTCTCTCGCGAGGAAACTTCTCGCTCCGCCCCTTGTAGTCTCGAAGCTCACATATAACAGAAATTCCCAGGATTTTAAGTTATACGCTCATTTGGATTGGATCTTCAGGTCGGCACCTATGTCACGTGATATCCCCGATATGTGATTTGCCCCGCTCATATCACAGAGGTCGGACATATTCGGCTAAGTTCGCCGGGGTGAGAGCATATTCGGGTGTCGGGCGGCAGGCATTTCCCGCCAGGTGAGTGACTCTGTTGACCACCCATCCCCAGGGAGCAGAGTGTGTGGTCCGGCAAACCCCAAATCCGCGACTTCTTGACGTCATAGTTCGGGAAGACCAGATTAGCTTCAAGCCTACATAGCTCAATAATTCTTTAATATTCGCTTTACCAAGATACACTGTATGTTCACCATTTCATTACAGTCCTCACTTGGAATCTTGCTTACTTTATAAAATTACAACAAAAATTTATTTAGGTGGTCGCCCAAGATTTATGTAAATTACTTCAACATTATGACATATATAATAAAAATGCACCTTGTAACGTGGCGACAGCGCGTCATGTTACAAACAATGGAACAATTTTCATTTACTTAAATCATAGTGTTAGTTGCATATACTGTATGCAGTAGTAATATGACTGTAACCAATTTATAATAATTTTAGTTAGTAATAATGCAACATACAAAAATAAATGCTTTTTGCTACTTATTTTTATTATTATTCATTTTTATACATCATATGCCAGTGCATAATATCGCATTTAGGAAATAACTTTACCTCTGTTGTCTATCATACGCTGGCAAATGTCAAAATATTCCATCAGAAAAGGCATGATTATTGCTTACTTATTAGTATCACACACTTAATCTATTTTTTGTTATAAGAAGTACATCAGCTTATGGGTATTTTTATATGGTGGGGCATTAACTATCAGAAAAAGAGGAATTTCAATGCATGCCAGGCAAAGCTAGTTTAAGAAAGCCATGAATTGATAAAGTAGGACAGTAGTAGCAGTGCACATAAATATCTGACACTTGCAACACAGAAAATTGCTAACTTTACATTAATATTAGGAATATTACTGCTCACAGTACAGAAATAAAATGATCCTTGTTCAAGTACAATACTAGTGAGCTAACATAAGCCTAGATTTTTAAGGGTTTGGAGCTACAGGCTAAACGAATTTATGCTGAGGGCAGTGATGATATTTATGTTTCTAAAGTGTGAACTACATTGCAATTATATATTTTTTTTTTTGATCAGGTGTCCAATGGAAAAAACAGCAGAACTTCTGTTAAGTAATTTGTCGAAGGAGGAAGTGCTTTCCAGGCCAATTTTGCGGTTACCTCAGTTCCTTGAGACTCTCCTGGAGGCTGGTGCCATCAGCTGCAGTGAGCTGGAGGTTATGAAGCGCCAGCTGGACTCTCCAGAGACAGCTCCACTTCTCGTGCGTGCGCTGTGTCGGGCGGGACACCTGCACCTGCTGAGGATGGCGCTGTAGCACCGTCCGGGACTGGCTACGCTGGCTGTCGACAGTTCTTCGTCGTCGCCCCTGCACGTGGCCTCGAGGCACGGCCAACCCGCCACAGTGCGGATGCTGCTGGACGCGGGGGCGGACCAGGAGGCAGCAAGAGAGAGTGACGGTTGGACTGCGCTGCACGAGGCGGCGGCGTGTGGAGGTGGGGGGGCTGACGTGGCTAGAGAGCTCTTGAGGTCTGGGGCCCAGGTGATCCTCAAGGACAAGACCAGCAGGACGCCGCTACAGCTGGCGGCGGGCGACATGGCAGTCGCACAACTACTGGTATTGGCAGGGGCAGACACTACTGCAGGAGGAGAGAACTCCTCTGCGAGACCACTGCTAGAGGTAGTGATGTGTGTACCATGCAGCTTGAGACAGCGGCATGTGTAGTGGCTGATGTGGGCCATGCGGGTGTTGCACAGCTACTGGACTCGGCCATGGCAGACACCACTGTTGGAGAAAGGAACTCGTCTGCGAGACAGCGGGAGGAGGCAGCGAGAGACAGTGACTCGAGTACTGCACAACACGAGGCAGCGGCATGTGGAGCCAGTGGTGGGGCTGATGTGGGAAGAGAGCTGTCGAGGTCTGTGGCCCAGAAGGACCCCCAGGACTGCAGGACACCACCGCAGCTGGCTGCAGACATCGCACAGCTGATAGACTCAGCGGTGGAAGATACTGCTGATTATGGTGCTGAAGGATCAAATATAGGGTATGGTACATGATTACAATGATAATTAGATTCTTTCTTCATTTTTACTCTCTGTGTTAATGTTTAAGAAGAAATATATAGCATTCAAAACTTGTAATACTCATTAAACTTAGCAGTTGGGCTGAATGTTATCAAGGTATAACATGCTAGACTTTTCCCATCACGTGTTCTTCTCCTGATATGTTTCAAAATTTTTAATGTTTATTTAACTTGGGTTCTAGTTACCTGCACCTAGGGCTTGTACAAATTGTGTTACACCTTGTTTTTATGGGGTGTTTATTATCTAATGAAGATCTAAATCCAGTTTCACACTATCACACCACAGGTTGAAATAGATGAATACTGTGTTATCAGATTCTTTTTTTAAATTTCATTTTATTGGTTACAAGAAAAAAATTGTCAATGAAATCCATTTAACTCAACAATTCTATAAATGTTTCAAGCATTTCTGCATTCCAGAATACCATACCACAAGCGTAGTTTTGTATTTATTGTTTTTTAGGGTCTTAGTGATGGTAATATTTCTGTATCTGCAGTACTCCCTAAAACTTTAATAAAGTCTTCATAAACTCTCTCTCATGTGCACAAAAATGGAAGCCATGATAGATTATCCAATTCCTCCTGAGACATCCACAGTAATATTTTTGTTTGTTTCCATACACTGATTTATAGACTCCTTTTTTGACATGTCCCTTAAGATTTATATTGATTTGGGTACATTTTTATTAGCTCCCTGTATTTTAAATATTTTTTATGAGCTTATCTGTTTTATCTTTCCAATAATATTTATTATGCAAATTGTCTGCTAAGATTTGTATACCGGAGTATCCTTTTCACTGCTTTTCTTTAAAATTGTCTCCTTGATACAGTTTTTGTTCTTTGCATTCACTCAAGAACTGTTTAACTGGGGACAACAAAATTCGATAAACACATCAACCAGGAGTCGTAAGCATTTTAGTTGAAAAGATCTATTTTTACATGATACCCCTGTGGGATGTTGTGGTACAACCTGTGATTCATTTTTGGCATATATAGCTGCCGATGGTTGCCAGCCTTTCTTTGCTTATTAGATTGGGCATTATTACAGATGTTTATATTTGTACTTGAGACATATATGATCACTTTTACTGTTGGAGTATAAGAGCGTACAGTTATTAGTTTGTTATTTAACTTAATTTACTGATCTCTACACCTGTAACCACTTTTAATATTAAAGAGTCATGGTTGTACTAAAATGTTAGAATATATATATATCACAGGTGGTGATAAAATTAATAATATAACAAAAGGGACGGGGATATTAAAACAAACAGTATATAAATAAATAAATTTGATTTGGAAGAAATTTGTAACTAGTTAAATGATTATACTAATAAAAACGTGTGATGGGTCATAAGGTAAAATTATCTCAGTGGTTGAGATCAGTTAGATGTCTGGTATCCAGGATATTTTGGTATGGATTTTCCCATCTTTGAAGTTCTGAACCAGTGGTGGTTTCAGGAAAAACTCTGATAGCTCT
>JARYHS010003324.1:0-14999 GCA_031002005.1 Vandiemenella viatica
GTGTCTCCCACAGCCACAGATTCTTCTTACTCGCTAGCATTTTTCTTCCCATACCCACTCGATGAAATGTACTGAAATTACAACTTTGTGGTTTGGTTGATTTAAACTTATTGATCATACTGTAGTGGGCGCCATACTGCTAAGACTTTTGCACTGGTTACAATTATTTATGATTTCAAGCCACATGACACGTCTTTAGGAATATCAAGGGAAAAATTGAAGAAGAGTTCACAATATTTATTTAACAAAAGGATCAAAATAATTCGCATTTATTGTTTAACTAAATTCTTCTTGCTGTTAGAAAGTACAGTTAATTTATTGATCCGACTAACGCTTCAGTGGAAAGCATTATTTGACTCAGGGTGCTATGCACGGGTGGCGAATTATTACAGTCTTTCACCGGTGGGTGTAGATTTACCACAGTGTCTAAGAACCCACAATGTGTCGGAACAACACATTGATCGTCCCCAGGTGATGGCAGTCGTCCGACTTCGTCAGAAGTTCCGGTCACCTCGGTTGTTCAATCAGAGCAGATGTTTCTAGTGTCGTAGCCAAACAGTTTTCCCGCTTGCTGCACATCCAGCAACCAAGAAAAGTCTCTTCGACTCTCTAGGGCCGTATTTATGTGCTCCCCCACCAATTAGTCCCTTCTGCAAACAATCTTCCCCTCTCTCATTCGCTGTGTTCTTATTAACATATGTAACCAACAACAGTATCTCGAACTAAACTTATCTGATCTATGACGTGTATTACAATACATATTATTGGCGTATCTCCCACACTACAGGCATCGAATTACTGTAAATTTTGCTGATTTGTCATAGAACTGGGCTTTGAATGCATTGTATTTACTATATGCCATTCATATCGTCTTCAATTCTAATTTTCTTCCGGGACGTTCACAATCCTTTGAAGGAACTTTGAAGGTTGTCAGTTTACCTTAGAAGTCGTAAGTTGTTGACTTACAGCTCAACGGCTAGATTCGCCACCCTGGCTTCCTATCTGCCTCATCTTTCGCTTACCTGGGATATCCTGGAGAGTACCTATCATTCAGAAAATTTTTATTAATTATTCGCTTTTCCGTTTAATTGCCCTCGCCAAATATGTAACAGTACAAGGTTTGTTATTAAATTCTAGCATTCGTCTGCAGTTTTGCTCACGACGAACCAAGGTGTGTATGCAACAAAGAGCCAGCTAATTAGATACACAACTAAAAAACAAAAGGTTAATTATGAATATAAGGTGGGGAAAGAATTGCTTGCAGAAGACTTGAAATGTAAATATCTTGGCATTACATTTTACAAAAAGCTTAACTGGGCAGGACACATTGGACAGATGGTAGGAACAGGTTTCAAAATTCTTCACTTGTTGGAGAGAGTGATGAGGGGATGCACGAGAGAAGTAAAGGAATTGGGTTACAAAACTTTGGTCAGACCATTGCTCGAATATGGTAGTGTAGTATGGGACCCACATTTTGTGTATCAAATACAGGAATTAGAGAGGGTGCAAAAAAGAGCTGCTAGATTTGTTTCTGGAAATTATCGCAGAATGCAATCAGTGACAGATATGATAAAGGAGCTGAAATGAGATTCATTGCAAAACAGGAGGAGAATGAGGAGGGTCATGGAAATGTACAGGGCGTATACTGGTGATGATGCATGGGAAGATATTGCATTAGGTATGAAAAGTAGTTCATGGAAGGGAAAAGATGACCGTGACCACAAGCTGGCACTCGATTACAGGCACAAGGGTGTGGGAAGATTTTCTTTTTTAGGTAAGGGTGTCAGGGATTGAAATGAGTTACCAAGGGGAATGATGAATAACTTACCGAAAACATTAAAAGAATTTAAAGTTAAAATTTGTAGAGGGCAAATGTAGGTGGGTGCAGGATAGGGGGAAGTTGGGTGTGTAGGGAAATTGCCACCGGAGCGTGTGCTCCATTGCAATTAAATTAAATTAAATTAAAATTAAATACTAATGCCTGTACAGTAACGTGTTTTTTATTTTCGTGGGCAATTATTAACTTGGAGAAGCAAAAAAACTATATGTTATGTGAAAAGTTTCCTTTCTTCTAGTCAATTTCTTATTTATGATGACTTAACAAACTTTGGTTAGGATTCTATCAGAGGTTAGTAACGTAGTATTTTTAAATTTCGTGTAGAGAAGCCGGCAGATTAGATTTATTTAAAGATGGGACAGTGAACTTTTTTTTATTACAATTTACTAACAATAAATGAAATAAAATGTGATCTACTCTTAGAACTGTTGTTCCACGATCCGTGTAAATTCTTTGCATATGTGTAATTTTTTGTTGTTGTATTTTTAATAGAGTGTAAAATCTCTGCCAAGGGTTTTCAAAGTTTCACGAATTCGTGGGCAGGAATTGTCCATAATAAACATATATTAATATTCAAAAGTAGTTAAAGCGGATTTTTGGCCTAATATCAGTGTTCGAAAATCGCTGATCAGATTTAAGTCAGATCGTATAGTTGCTAGGCATGTTATAGGTTTTTATCTTCGACCTTGTGTACAATTTCTGGCAGAGATTCTATTAAGTATCTTTGCCAACATTCTGCTGAGGAACTAATGGCTTATTACCATTTCTTGCTACGTGCACCAGTTACGTGGAATCGTGAGAGATGCAGTAGATTTTAAGCGAGACTATAAACCTTCAAATGGGAAAAATCCATGGAAAACGGCTTGGCAGTTTTTGTATGATACCGGATCAGATCAACAAGCAGACACAGCCGGCTAAGAAATTATATATGTTGAGAGGGATATACAATTAAATTGGATATGTCTAGTTCGAAGCTATTAACACATTTGAATGGAAGGATATTAACAACTTAGCACGTACTTTGAAATCTTATATATATATAAAAATAGACGTGTGTTTTCATATATTTCACATTTCAGCCACCACTACCAAGCACAGATCACTGGTCTTTGTGTGGAAGTAGCATGGAGTTTCCTGTCGTGCACAACGTTGGCCGAATGTCTATAGCTGTGGGAGATATGATGATTAAAGTTGGCCAATGCAGGGCGTTTTCATATTTCGACCAAAAATTTGTGTCTTTGTATACTTCTCTTTCCTGCCACAACTACATAACATAGACCAGTGGTGTTTGTATGTGGTAGTAGAATCGTGTCTCCTTACGTGCACTATGGTTTTTAGAGGTCGGTAGCTATGGGGGCGTTGGAGATATGGGGGTTGAAAGTGGTCGACCTGCGGCAATTTCACATTTCTGCCAAAGACGCATGTGTCATGGTGCATCACTTTTCAGCGGAAACTATCTATCGAAGATCACTGGCGTTTGTGTGTGGTAGTAACAGAGAGGCACTTTTCGATCACAACATCGGCCGAATTTCAGTAACTGTGGTAGTGTGGGAGATACGGTGGTTGAAGGTGGCCGATCAAGGATATTTTCGTATTTCGACGAAAGACATGTGCCTCCGCATATGTCACTTTTCTGCCACAACTACATAGCATAGACCATTGGTGTTTGTGTGTGGTAGTAGAATCGTGTCTCCTGTTGTGCACTATGGTTGTTAGATGTCGGTAGCTATGGGGGTGTGGGAGATATTGGGGTTGAAATTGGTCGAACTGCGGCAATTTCATATTTCTGCCAAAGACGCATGTGTCATGGTGTATCACTTTTCAGTGAAAAACTATCTATCGAAGATCACTGGCGTTTGTGTGTGGTAGTAACACAGAGTCACCCATCGATGACAATATTGGCCGAATTTCGGTAACTGTGGGAGTGTGGGAAATACGGTGGTTGAAAGTGGTAGATCAAGGATATTTTCGTATTTAATACAAAGACAGGTGTGTCCGTAAATTTTACTTTACTGCCAGAACTACATAGCGCAGATGAGTGGCATTTGTGTGTGGTAATAGAATCGCGTCTCCCATCGTGCACTATGATTGTCAGATGTCGGTAGCTGTCAATACAAATTCTTTACAAACACGAACGAAGTCGTGGGTACCAGCTAGTATGTAATAAAGAATTAAAGTTTTGAGGTGACACAGAGCACTAAAGACCCAATGAATGCAATGGTTGCAATTTCGTGGTTTACGGTACCAGTAGCAATAATTTATTTCGCAAAGACAACGACTTTATAGTTTTGCCTTAAATTATTTCTTCAAATTAAGTTAGAAAGAAATTAGCTTCCATAAAATCTGCACTATTTAATTGGGCAAAGGACAGGTTGATATGATCACTGTACCAACATTATTAAATGAAATCTGAATGGCTGGATTTAAACTCGCGTCCTCCCGAATGCCTGAATTTTTCTTGCTCAAATATTTAAACACAACATTGATTTATTTCTCCTTCATTTAAGTTGAAGGAGCTGGAAAGCACCTGTAACCAAAGAAAGAATGTTATAATTTCGGATAATTGATTAAAAATTATTTTCTGTTTTCGGAGATTTGTACAGTCTCTTCCTTCTGGGGAGACTTCTCACTAATGGGGTGACACAGTAGTAAAGAACAACTACAAGCAGAGTAATTATAATTAACTATTTATTTTGCTGGGGATCACATTAGAGACTTTTGTGACATACATTACGGGCAAATGGACGAATTAAAAGAAATATTTCTTGTGGTTAACTAATTCTCATGGGTTCTGATAGGGCACTTTGCTATAACTTCTAAACAATTCAAAAATATCATTATACCACATTAATATGAATAGATCATACCAAATTACTAGAAACCAAGAGGAAAAAAACAAAACAAAACAAAAAAAACATAGAAAATTTATTTTGAAATAGATGAGCTTTTGGGTTTATTTGCGGTATGTGTTGTAAGATAACAGTTTAAACTCCTTGTACGTGATACCAGTTTTTAGTTTTCTATTATTACTCTCAAACGCTTCCGGCGAATACCGGTATCGTTTCTTTAAACTAATTCATTTTCTGTTTCTTTCTTTTTTTCTTCTTATAACCAATTGCGGATTTTATGGCTTTTATGATCTCATCAACTAGTACAAAGCAATTTACTTTTTTTTCGTAATTGCGAAGTTTATTTTGAACGACAAGCGAATGCTTTCCATTAAACATGCAACGTATCATGTGAACTAACATTTGAAAATGCAGCGCTGATTACGTCCAAATTTAACGAATAATTTAAAGCATTTGCAGGGAGAGAAATAAAAAATAAAAAAGTTTCCAGCGTTTTAAATGGATGTTGTAATTAATTTTTTGCCCTTTTCTGGGAGTTGAGGAAATGCGCTCATGTGTTATCGCATCGCTGCCGTTTTGAAATGTTTTTCGAGCGCAATCCACTGGCGCGTTAACGCAGGTATTTCGGGGAAGAGTCAGTGGCGTAGTTAAATTTATGTCGTTCTACCTCACTCGTAGTATTAATCTCTGGAAATTAAACAGACGCGAGATGAATGTCAGAGGATATAGGTACGGTGTCATATACAATCTAAGTTTTTCGGGTTGAAATAGAGTAACGTGCAATATACTGCTTTAATTCACAGTTAAAAGCTTTTATATGGATGGGCTGAAGTTTTACTGTCTGTCCTCTGTGAATAACTGTGTAGCGTAATGTATGACACCACTCACTGAGAATGAATTGTGAGAACTGATCTCACCAAAATTGAGGTCTCATTGTTGTGGAAAACGTCAAAGTTCAGAAGCGCCGTTTTATTTTGTACTAGGAGACATTCTGCATCCAGAACGCAAATTACAACACTCAATAATGTAAAAATACAACATTAAAAACTATTCCAAATATATTATCGGGGCAGTCCTAGGCATCCAACCATTAATTTGGCTAGAGGTGACAACAATAAACCGGTCTCTTACCATTTGACTGCTGTTGCGGGATTTTTTCGTTTGCGTAGCCAACCCTCAGAAGACATTCGTGAATTAAAAAAATGCTCTTCCAACTTGAATAAGGTTTTCTCTCCCTCCCCTTCATACTTTCATCTAAATTAACGTTGTTTCGAAATCGGGTATACAATGGAATTGATTATTATTATTTTGCCATCTAAATAAATTGATCTAGGACTTTAAACAAAAGGTAAATGTTAATTTCAGTTAAAATAAATGATTAGCGTTTGTATCGGGCCTGATGGTTAACATTCGGTCCTAGTATTCGGGAGGACATTGTTTCTGTACCCAGTCCAGCTATCCTGATTTCCAATTTCCATGGTTTAGCGAAATCATTCCAAACGAATACCGGGACAGTACCTTTAAAAGTGGATATAATCACTTTCCATTCCTTGCCAGATATCCTCTTTTGCGTCCAGTAATCTAGAAGTCAACCATTCATAAAAAGCTTATTTTTTTAATGAAAATATTGCTGGAATTATGATATTCTGAAAAATTACTGCAAAATTTCAACGACTACGACCATAAAGTGAATATTCGATTCGTTAATAGTAATTAAATTCTATTGCTTTTAGGAATCTTTCGTTCACCATTGTGTAATATAGCAGTGATAGTTGACTTATTAGATTAAACTCAAACCTCATGCGCTTAACATAAGGACATACCTTTAGTCTTATCTGCATCAATAAGCATTTTTATCTCAACTGTCATAACCACCACGCTGTAAAGTGTCTAATATATACAGTTAGCACTCTGATCTTGATTAGATCAAAGAATTGTTAAAATCGCCCAAACAGCTCAAAACAGAATTATTGCACAGAAAATACAACGCATGATACAATTTACAGAAAAAGTGAAATTTAAATTGTTAAAGATATATGGACGTCTTTATATCATGTTTTTGAAAATTAAAAATGGTTAAGAATAAATAAAATTATAATATTATTTTTTTTTAATTTAATTGCGATTGAGCGCATGCTTTCGTGACAATTTCCTTTTCCTCTCTCCTGTACCCGCCTAATTTTTCTCTCTACAAATAGGAAATATTATTAACTGAAGAAGTTTTAAAGAGCTGAAGAATTCAGAAGTTACTGAGAATTTTCGAAGATCATCAACCGGGTAATCGGATACATATTACAGCACCAAGGGTTATCGAAGTGAAAATACAAGTGTACAATCAGAAAGAAAGATCACGACTTTGGTATACGAATAAAATGATGAGAGATATGAACTGTAATTTGTACCACAAATCGAAGAGGAAAGCTGAGACAAGTGAGAAGTGCAAGCTGCTGCTAACTAGTCTGTGGATTGCTAGGAGAGAGGAAGAGAAGTATTGCATTATTTCCTGGTAATAGATTATTTTGTGGCAACAAGCTATCAGCAACAAATGGCACATGTGTTCCCATGATGTCCTTGGTCAATAACAGAAAAATAGTGATTTTTCTCACAAAACAAAAATCACTTCAGCAAACTCTAATCCACGCCTTTCTCAAAATTAACGTACTCTATACTGTCCTGTACATCGGTAAGTGAGCCGTTTTAATAGCTTGTGACATCACACAGTGCTAAACACATTTCGATGGGGTTTCCACAGTTTGAAAGATTGAGACAAGTCTTAAAATCTAAGTTATATCTCAACTTAAGTGACACCGAAACAGGATTCCTTCCATCTGCGAGCTACTATGGTCAATTTTTATCGAATCACGGCGTGTAATCTTGAGGTCGGTCACATCATCCTCTTTTTACACCTGTAAGCCGTCAGCTCTGAATATGGAATATGTATATACTACGTTAATGAAAGAATTGTTCTGCTTGATATATTTTAGCTTTTAATTACTATTTTTCACTAACATATTTTCATACATTATAGGGTTGCTCTGACAGCATACACCCCTGTCTCGACCATGTGCCTTCATTAAAAAAAATAAATAAATAAATAATAAAAAAAACCTCCGCCCAAACCAACACTGCGGCTACACAGATGGTTCGTCAGGGTCAAAGATATATATTAGGACAAAAAAACTAAGCTTCCCATGATTACTACACATATACAAAAGCTGTGGAAACCTAACATTAAATACAAATTAAGTAACAAACTTTAGTAAAGAATACTTAAGTATAATAAAATACTCATAAAATATTATTATTAATAATAATAATAAAAATGACTGGGGGAGTTAATAATAATGTCGCACATCCCCTTTCCTCCCCTTAGGTTAAGTCTGCTGAAAATGGTCCCAGAGACCCTCTTGCAGACTTCACCTGGGAGAAATAAAATTTGTAGTTTGTAACCACCACTGCAGCACAGAGTCAAGTGGAGAGCGATATCGCTGTTTACGCTGACATTCTGGAGGATGGGGCTTTAAATCCCGTCCGGTCATCCTGACTACGGTTTTCCATGATTTACCGCAGTCTCTTGAGGCGAATGCCCGGACGGTTCCTTTTAAAGACCATGGCCGACCTCCTTCCCGCTCCCTATCCCCTTAGGTTAGGCTAGGCAGAAGAGGGTCTCCGATACCCTACAGCAGCCCGCCACACAGGCTTCACGTGGGAAAAAACATCACCGTAGTGCAGCAAAGGCTGTGATATTAGCAACTTATTTCTCACTTCTGAGAGAAGATTTAACATGATGCGTATTATTAAGAGTAACTTTGTTGTTGGACACATCACTTTTGTATAAATAGTACATAGTTCTATAATTAGGAAATAACTCGTAAATTCGGCAGATAATTCGTACTAAATATTAGTAAATTAATGGTGACAATTTAATAGCCCATCAAAAACGGCCGAGAACTTCCGTGGTCCAAGTGGACGAACTCACGGGCAATAGCTACTGTAAAGAAAAAGAAAAAGTGGTAGGTAGTTTGAGAACATGGTCTCGAAAGTGATGGGTTACAAATAATAGATCGAAAGTATCTACATCATTTACTAATTGCCAATGATCAAATCGTCATAGCACAAGATGGTGGGGATACGAAATATAGATCTAATCAACTATCAATGGAATATAAAAATTGGGCTTGAAGATTAATTATAAAAACAAAAAACTGAATTTCTTACTATTGATCTGGATGAATTGTACATTGGTGGAATACAAATTAAAAAAGGTTCATAATTTTTTCTATTTGGGTTCAATTTTAGAAATACAGGGAAAATCAACGATCGAAATTAATAAAAGAATTACTAATGACGGGAAAGTAACCGGGATACTCAACTCCGTTCTATTTATGAATAAAACAAAAATAATTATGTTTAAGTCATTATTGGATAGTCTTATATGGATCAAAAACATGGACAGTCAAACAAAAGCATATTAAGAAGTTGAAATCATTAGTAATAGATTTCTGGAGAAGATCAGGAAGAATTTCAAGGAAAGAAAAAATAACGAATACCGAAATAATAAGGCTAAGAGACAGGAGACATGTATGAAGTTATAGGACGAAAAATATTGGAATGGTATGGCCATGTAAGAGTGATGGAAGACACTAGGATACCAAAACTTGTACAGGAATGGGAAGTTAAAGGAAGGAGGAAAAGAGGACTGTGCATGTTTACCTGGCTCCAAGGAATGCAAACAGCAATGAGAAGATTTGGTGCAGATTTGGAAGACACTCACGACCAAAATAACTGGAGAAATATTTTGATAAGATGAAATCAAGCTCTGTGATCCGAGATTTTATTGTTATGTTGGAGTAAATCCTCCGTAGTGAGGAAAATCTCTCTTAATAGTAATAAACTAGCTGATACCTGCGACTTAGTACGCGTGAATTAAAAATTTCATTGCCAGAATTGAATATAGACAGTTGTTGGTAGTGAAGGATTGGTCCCAAACAACACGGACTTGGCATGATATGACCGGAAAGCCATCACTATATCATTCTACCATCGAACGTGTCGCTTGAAGAGAATCAGTTACCAACATATTTAAAAACAGAGAAACAAACAAATGTGCGGGGATGTGGGTGATGTTTAACTAAGGGCAGCTTTATTTCAGCTTGGCCTTTTCTTCTTTCTTCAGCATGAGCATCCGATTATCGAGTTCTAATAACTTTAGCTTCTCGTGCTCTTCTAAACCTACACCTTAGGCCAGGTTTACGCCCACGAAGCTTGTCAGAAACATTTAAGCAGACACAAAGTAATAGGACAGAGAAAATCGACATCTATACCAAATAATACGTTTTTTCTCTAAACGAAATTTATTAACAAACTAGCTGGTACTCACGACTTCGTTCGTGATTGTAAAGAATTCATATTGACAGCTATAGACATCTAACCACCATAGTGCACGATGGGAGACTCGATACTATTACCATACAAAAATACCAGTCTTCTGCGCTATGTAGTTCCGGCAGCAAAGTAAATTTTACGGATACACACAAGTCTTTGGATGAAATACGAAAATATTCATGATCGACCAATTTCAAACACCATATCTCACACACTCCCACAGTTACCGAATTTCGGCCAACGTTGTGATCGATGGGAGACTCTGTGTTACTACCACACACAAACACCAGTGATCTGCGATTGATAGTTTTCACTTAAAAGTGATACACCGTGACACATGCGTCTTTGGCAGAAATATGAAATTGCCGCCGGTCGACCATTTTCATCCCCCATATCTTCCACACCCCCATAGCTACAGACATCTAACAACCATAGTGCACGACAACAGATACGATTCTACTACCACACATAAACACCAATGCTCTATGCTATGTAGTTGTGGCAGAAAAGTGAAATCTGCGGAGACACATGCCTTTCGTCGAAATACGAAAATATCCTTGGTCGGCCACTTACAACCACCATATCTCCCACACAACCACAATTTCTGAAATTCGGCCGCTGTTGTGATCGAAAGGTGACTCTGTGTTACTACCACACACAAACGCCAGAGATCTGTGATCGATAGTTTTCGCTGAAAAGTGATACACCATGACACTTTTGTCTTTGGCAGAAATATGAAATTGCCGCAGGACGACCACTTTCAACCCCCATATCTCCCACACCCCCATAGCTACCGAAATCTAACAACCATAGTGCACTACATGAGATACGATTCTACTACCAAACACAAACACCAATGCTCTATGCTATGTAGTTGTGGCAGAAAAGTGACATATGCGGAGACAGTCGAAATACGAAAATATCCTTGGTCGGCCACTTACAACCACCATATCTACCACAGTTTCTGAAATTCGGCCGCTGTTGTGATCGAAAGGTGACTCTGTGCTACTACTACACACAAACGCCAGTTATCTGTGATCTATAGTTTTCGCTGAAAAGTGATACACCATGACACTTTTGTCTTTGGCAGAAGTATGAAATTGCCACAGGTCGACCACTTTCAACCCCCATATCTCCCACACCCCCATAGCTACCGACATCTAACAACCATAGTGCACTACATGAGATACGATTCTACTACCAAACACAAACACCAATGCTCTAAGCTATGTAGTTGTGGCAGAAAAATGACATATGCGGAGACAGTCGAAATACGAAAATATCCTTGGTCGGCCACTTACAACCACCATATCTACCACAGTACCACAGTTTCTGAAATTCGGCCGCTGTTGTGATCGAAAGGTGACTCTGTGCTACTACTACACACAAACGCCAGTTATCTGTGATCTATAGTTTTCGCTGAAAAGTGATACACCATGACACTTTTGTCTTTGGCAGAAGTATGAAATTGCCATAGGTCGACCACTTTCAACCCCCATATCTCCCACACCCCCATAGCCACCGACATCTAACAAACATAGTGCACTACAGGAAAGACGATTCTACTACCACACACAAACACCAAAGTTCTATGTTATGTAGTTGTGGCAGGAAAGAGAAGTATACGGAGATACGAATTTTTGGTCGAAATATGAAAACGCCCTGCACTGGCAAACTTTAATCATTATATCTCCCACATCCCCAAAGCTATCGGCATTCGGCCAACGTTGTGCACGACAGGAAACTCCATGCTACTTCCACCCACAAACATCAGTGATCTGTGCTAGGTAGTGGTGGCTGAAAAGTGAAATATAGGAAAAAACACGTCTATTTTTATATATATATATAAGATTATACACTAATATAATGCGCGAGAAGCATAACTTGAGCAAGCGACGTAACATTACAGACTAACACACACATCCGTCTCTCTGCCACCAATCGATAAGTTCTCAAAATTTCGTGACTAAAACTGTTAATCATACCAAAAAAAAAAAAATGTCCTGTCCCCTACCTACAGATTTTCTTGTCAAATTGTGTCAATATCAGTATAGGCATTTAGTTGTCAAAACGTAACAAAAGCAGAGACTTACTTCCTCAATTACAGTATTATTACTGTAGATCACACACACACTGACTGCGAATCACCCCTGACGGATCAATATAACGTAAACATGAGCACACCTACAGCATTGTAAGACTACGTACGATTTGCCTCGCATTGCACCCCTAAATTTGTGATATCTACAGTTTAACATTCAATCCGAATAACCGACGGCCCAAGGGTGACTCTTACGATCATTTTTTTAAAAAAATAATTAGCCTCCACGGAGATTTGAACCGGAGACCACGACCCAAACATTAGTAAGCAAGCACTTTAACCACACAGCTACCTGACTACTACATGGAAAAAACAGTACCGAGACTTTAATATCCAACGCGTCTGTCTATCGCCGTTCAGCAATTTTTCGAAATCATAAGACAACATGTATTACTTATACAGATAATTTTTCAACCAAATATAAACAGTACTTTTCTCCCTGTTTCAAAGGATAAGTGTGCAAAGTTTCATCGAGATCGGATGAAAACTGTGGATTTGTATGAAGAACAAACAAACCAACAAACAATCAAATAAACATACATACACTCATCTTTATATATATAGATAGGAACATAGGAAAAGTATGACATCTGGGATATCTGTCGCTAGTACCATTTGCCGTGGTGAAGTCTTCGTTTAGGAGAAATCGAAGCTTGTGGGCCGTTGGAAAAGCTGTTAAAACCGCGCATGTTGAAGCGTCTCGGTGTATTCGTGTGTTGACGGTTGCAGTTTTGAACCCCATCTACAATATTAATTATTTCCTGCTCTTTTTTCGCTACCATTTCATGCATTACAAATTTATTTTTATAAAAATTCATCTAAATACTGATTTATTTTTTATACCAGGAATATTTGATGAAAAGCATATTTCATCACTATCACCGCATTTCATATTTCATTTACTTTTCTACATTCCGGTTTTTCCCCAGGTAAATGTTTGTGCAGAAATATTTTTTTTTTTTAGATAAATCTGATGATTGTTTAGTAAATGTTTTTTTTTCCACGCACAGCGGACGTTCAGTCAAAACCTTGAAGGCACATATCGAATAGCTGAGTGAATTTTTTTACCAAAGAAATTTTCCAAGGACAGATGTTACTAATTCTCGTTACCTAGTTTCAACACAACGCTTTAAACATGAAACAAAATGTCAACGTTTACACATTAAGTTTTATTCTTTTTACTCAGGAACTCCCTGTCACTGAATAAAAAACATCGAATTATGTGTATTTTTTATTAAAAAGGTTTTAAACGATACATATTCATTCTCCTTGCAGCATGGCAGCAAGCACGCTTTTCGAAAACGAATTAGTAAATCTCATAAATGCTAAACACGAGTCCCGGTTTTCATGCGATATTTTCAAATTGAATACGGCGACAGGCATTGTCAGTAAAATATTTTGTATGGCGGCACTGAAACGCTAATCCAATCAGGTGCTTTGTGTAAATGTTGCGCAGTCCGACATGTTGAATAAATTACGCCTGGCTGTAGCAGCGTACCAGCCATTCCTTCCGCGTCGAAAATAAAGAGGACGTCAAGTAAATAAACAGCGGGGAACTCCCGAAACCGTAGACATTTGAACAGCGCCTAAGCAACATCGTCAAATTGTCCTTCCTTGCAAAAGAGGTGAATATTGTTTGTCAACTACATCGTAATTACAAACGTTGGCAGAAGGGTAGCTCCTGGTTTCAAAAGTTGATATTTGTATACGCAGTTATCAAACCAAAACCAATGGTTATAATATTGTGTGGGAATCAACACTGTTTTTATTGTGAGCCAAATATTTTGGAATTAGAAGGTACAACAACTTGAATAAAACACATTAATACTTTCTTGAATTTGTTTGTTCAATCTCCAAACTGCTCCAGTTTTTAATGTGTTTTGCAGATTTACGTGGTATTTCAGAGGTCTTCCTTAAAATGCGAATTGTTAAGAAGAGTACTCTGATGTAGATCAGCCCTTTCGATACTTAGTTGCATTTTTTTCCGACGAAGGGACTAGATATTTTTTGACTTAACCTTAAATGCAGGACATAGCTAGAGTTTTTTAAACGCAGTCACCAGTATCATTTATATTATTTCTAAAAAGGTGATTTTTGTGAGAAGCCATCTTTCGCCCTTAGTCCCTAACCAAAAAGGATAAATGAGGTTTTATTTTAAAGATTGAGATCTGCTCTTTGGTATCATATAATTAATAAAGGAATTTTTCTATACTCAATCCGTAAATCGCCAAATTATGAAGGATCAAGGTCACGTGTATGTGATAGTTCAGAGCCAAGCCGCTAGGCCTCGCTGGCGTCGATAATGTGTATTGTATTGACGCTAGATAGCAGCACCACATTTCACAGAAATGATGGCAATCAATGTGTGCTTAAGTATTTTCTAGTTCTTTCGTAAGACGTTGTAGGTGTTTTGATACTTATCTATTTCAGTTGACAAATAAACAAGTGCTACAAATGAGCCAGTTCTTCTTTCATCCCACTACAAACCACCAACCTCGCTACTCAATTGGCCTGTGCTTGTCACATTTTTTGTTTCTTGTTTATGTGTTTGTGTGTTTTTTGTTGTTGTTGCTGTGTTTTTGTTTTTTAAAAATTCGCCATTAGTCGCCATGTTTCACTGTTCACCTGTAAATGAACATATTTTTGTTGAGAGACCGTTTTCGTAGTATCTGTTCGCATACTTCCCTTGTAGTAACTTTTATATATATCATATTTCCTGTTACATTCAATAATTTTTATGACAGAAGCAGGTGAATATCAAGGTTACAGATAGTCGACTAACTGCATCTTACACTGAATGTGCGGAATAATGAAAACCAATCATTAC
>JARYHS010003326.1:0-56548 GCA_031002005.1 Vandiemenella viatica
ACCACTGTCTACGAGCAGCTTAACAGGGTTGTTTTGCTTTGCGCACAGCGCAATTCTATAAATTCATTTTTATCACTGCAGTCTGTAGTATACACATCTCTTCTCTGAGCGTGGCGCGACCGCTCCGTCACACTCATTTCAGTTTCCCTGATTCGTCTGCGACTTTCCACAGTTTCTCTCTCCGTGCCCCCGTCTCTTGCATTTATGACACACAACTGGCATAAAATAACGGCATTCTCCTGTGTGGCGCGACAAATTACATCTTCCACACAAACTCGGCTTCCCAACATTTATCTCCTCCTTCAAATTTCCTCCCCTATTATTCTCTGCTTGACATCCTGGTCCATCTCTCCACTGGCGCAGTTCCGCTAAATAATTTTCTCTCTCCTTCTCTTGTTTCTTCTGAATATCATTTTCTTCCCCACGGCAGTGACCTCCCGTATTTTCGGCACGCTTCTGCACTCTCTTGCGTTGTGCCCCGACTTCATGCATAATTGGCAACGTTGGCAATCACTCGTTGCATGGCCTTCCCGACCACAACTTCCACACTTCATACTTCGTCTCGCCTCTCCACTCCGTCCTCCGTCAACCTCTCGATACACTCGCTTCTCTCTTGCCGATAGTATTGCTGCCTCCTCCGCTAAAGCGATCTCGACAGCTGTGGGCAATCCCATATCCTCTCCTCTCGCTCTCAGCACCGCAATGATTCGTTCATCCAACAGCCCCTGGACAAATACACCCCTCCCCAGGGTATAGATTAACTTGAGCGCCCCCGTTATTTCATTCTCCTGCATTGAGTTTTTCGCCGCTTCTCTAAACTCGTGCAACAAACCGTCGAGTCGGCTGGCCCAGACAGCCACCGACTCCCCCCTTTTTTGACTACTAGCAAAGAGACGAATTGCGTAATGGTCCAATGTTCTCTTTGGCTGATAATTCTCGACCAGAATAGCTCTTACATCCTTCCATTTTTTTGTACTTTCCCGAACCAACAATTTATTTCTTGCCCCACCACTTATTCGCGTTTTCACAAACTTGAGTAAAACATCATGATCATCTACATGTACTAATTCAAACGCGGTGTCACAATTATCGAGGAACTCCGCCAAGCACTCTTTATCCCCACTAAAAGACTGAGGTATCAATTTTAATGCTTCTGTCAAGCTCACAAATGACTTTTTCGCTTCACCCCCTTCGGCAGTCTCACTCATGGATCTTGTTGTAGGCATGACTTCGCTTTGCGTGCTCTTACTTACGGTTGCTGATACGGCACCAGCTGGGTCGGCCACCGCTGCTGGCTCGATGCTGACGCTGCTCTCCAGGCTGCTACTTCGTTGCGCCAACGGCCTCCGCTGTGCTGAATACCGCGACACTGGCTGGCACTCCTCTGCTCCTGTGAAAACACTGCGATACTGATCTGGTTGGGTGGTTTGTTATTGCCGCTTCGCTTTCCTGCCCTCCTATTTATATTCAGCCGTACCGCCGAATACTGGCGTCGGGCCGATCGGTACTGAAACTCGACTTGGTTTTATTTTATTTCTCGCTTTGAATGAAACTACTGCTTCTCCAAAACTGCATGGGACTAACGTCACACCTGTCACCAGAAATCCTGTAGTAACCTGGAGAGATATCCTCCTAGGTACCTCCCGAGAGCGAGCCAATAGGCAAGGATTGCGTGGTCGGATTATTACCGAGCGCACACAACCAGTCCCAGTTTATAGGAAGCAGATCAATTAAATCAACACCTGCAGTGCCTTATGTACAGCTTTATTACAGAAAACATATATACACGTATCTTTCAGGTTTAGGTACACTAACTTGACTTATGGCGGCAGTAAGACATATAAGGTGACTTGCTGTCGTGTGATATTCAAAGGCACTAGGGCTGATGCGAAAGCGAGCGGGCATAACGCGGGAGTGACTCCCCAGGCATCTAACCATCCCACAACCAATCAGCAGAGTGTTCCCACCTGTCTGTGCTCCACGGCTGTGACGATGTCGACGGCAGCGGCTCCTCTGCTACTGTCTGTGCTCCACGGCTGTAGACGATGTCGGCGGCAGCGGCTCCTCTGCTAGTGGCAGGTTACCCCGAGGCTGTTGCTGCGACACCTCTGGCGGCGGCGGCGGCTGTAGACGGCGGCGGCGGCTGCGGCGGCGGCGTCGGAAGACAGCAGCTGCAGCGGCGGCGGAGAGCCCCCATTTCGACCTCGCTCCTGGGTTTTTACCCCAAACCCCCACCCTCTCGATTAATGTGGAGGGGATTCTGTGAGCCTATCACATCACTCCGTAATGCCGTCATCTTCCTTCGATGCGGTCATGCTAGTGGGGCGAGTCTGCTGTCTCAGCGTTCTACTTAGAGTGCGATGCCTGGCAACTCGGCGGTTTCGTATGCCCGCTGCTCGCAATCAGCCGTTGTGTAATTGTTTCGAAAACTGTTACAGTGGCCTGTGGTCACTACAAGACCAAGAAGAAGATGACTAGACCAACTGAAGGATGACATAGAGAGAAGTGGCTGGAACTGGGAATACATCAAGGACAGAGAAACTTTCTGGATAGGAGACAGTGGAAGACGATCATCTTCAACAACCAAGGCTCATAAACCATAGCCAGGAAACTGGAGATAGTCTCCAACGATAATGATGATGGAAGACAGGAGGAAGGTGAAGATAATCATGGAGTCTACATGGCCTATATTGGAGATTAAGCGTGGAAAACTATTGGTGGAATAATTAAGAGAGAAGCGTGGAAGGGAAAAGATGATCAAGACCGCAAATTGGTACTTGATTAATGGCATAGGGGTGTGAGAAGATTTTTCTTCATAGGTAAGAAGTCAGAAATTGTAAATAATTTACCAAAAATGCTAAGAGGATTTAAAGTAATAGATGACAAAAATGGACGTGTATGGAAATCGTCACTGTAGAAAGCATTCCAACAAAGTTAACAAAAATAATATATAAAACATAAAAAATTATACAGTACTGAAAATTATATTCTGAGCAGAAATGAAATATTAGTAATATATAGGCATGTGCCTATTATAGAGTAATATAGTGTACTGAATACATATATATCATTTTATTTCTAGAGCTATAATTTCAAATTCTAAACAATACTTTTGCTTCTCTTGCAGATTGGAATCAAATAAATGTTTACAGAAAATTCTGATTTTACTCCCATCACTAAGAATGATCTTAAACTTGATTCGGTTAAACAGAACGCTTTTATTGAAGTTGATGCTTCAGGCAAGTAGACACAAACAATGAGGGAGAACATAAAATTAAATTTAGTTAAAATATTCTATTCTACAGTGGCATATCAAATTTCTCATACTACATTTGAACCATAGGAAACAGTGTCGTGTACTAGACTACTGTTACAGAGAAAGTGATGTGTGAGAGGGTAGGGGGAAGAGTTATTGAAGCTTGCAAGTGAGTAAGACACAAATTTTCTTGAAAAAGTAGGTGTGTGGTAAATTATACTAACAGAATAATCATTAGTTGATTGAAATTGCCATATGTGGTTAATATGGACAAAGGCTGGCAGTTACTCACGGAGGTGATGATTAAATGTTGCAACACTTTCTGTCTCAAAAATCAATTTTTCCACTTCCTTATCATCATACCATCTATGTGCTTAATGAATAGACACTTTTTAGTATTGATCTGAATTCCATGAAAAAAGGCTAAGGGAAGAGAAGTATGATTTCAGATCAGGGATATTGACGGTAGATCTGATATTTGCTATGAGACAGCTGCAGGAAAAACATTACGAGTATGGATAGGATCTACTGTTGTGTTTCTCGATATTGAGAAAGCATAAGATTTTTTACACAGGAGTAAGGTATGGAAGGACCTTGGAGAAGAGAGGAGTTCCCAAAGAAACCATCAGGAGAATGACTGGAACTGTACCAAGGGAGTGTAAGCTATGTGAAAAATAGGAGAACGAAGAACAGATTGGCTTTAAAAAAGGAATGGACTAAAACAAGGAAGTGGCCTATCACCACTACTATTTATTGTAATCATGGATGAAATAATGCAGAAGGTGGCAGTGAGGATGGGAGAGGAAAACATGAAGGTGATGGCTTTTGCGTACGATCTGATGATCTGGAGATGTATGGACAGTGTGGAGGAATATGGCCTGAAATATAATGTAAACAAATGTGAGTACATGGTAACAACTAGAAAGAAGAATAAGTTAACCAGAGAATTGTGATGGCAGGGGAACAACTAAAGAAGGTAAACAGGTTCAAGTACTTAGCGAGTGTATTCGAGGAATGTGGAGGAAATGATGGCGAGATAAGTGAAAGAGGAAGACAAGCAAATGGCGTTTCTTAAGGAGCATTAGAAGCCTGATATGGAATAAAGAGGTGCCTCAGAGAAGCAAGAGAGTAATCTATCATACAGTACTATGTGCCTATCTTGACTTATGCTGCTGAAACATAGACAGTGAAGAAGCGGGACATCAGCAGCGTACAAGAAAGTGAAATGAAGTTTTTAAGGGGTAGAATGGGAGTTACTAATATGGACAGAATAAGGAATGAAGTGATTAGATGCACCATACAAGAGGAACCCCTACAGGAAACGGTAGAGAGGACCAGACTGAGATGGTATGGACATGTCAAGAGAATGGAGGCTCAGAGAATCCCAAGAAAAATCCATGAAATTAAGATGCACGGTAAACGACCCAGAGGAAGACCAAGAGATGGATGGCTGAAAGGAGTGGAGGAGAGAGGAGAGGACTAGAACAAAGTGGTGACAGAGAGGTGGTGGGAAGAAAGAAGCAAATGGCGAGGCTTGTGCATGAAGCAGACCCAGCCAAAGGCTGGAAACTGTTGAGGATAATGATCTTAATTCCATGCTGATTTGCAAACCAGATATACTATTGAGGACGTGGGTTGTTGGGGGTATGTAGAAATGAAGAGGTTAGCACAAGATAGGAAGGGATGGAGGATTGCATCAAACCAGCCGAAAGACTGATGACAGCAAAAAAAAAGTACTATTGAGTTCCTCCACCCCCCACCCTCCACAAATTGTATAATATCTAACCCTATTTCAGTCCTGTTGTATAAAATTTTCACCAATAAGAAATATGTCTCCTTTTGACAACCATTAACCCAATATTTCAGTAGAATAATTTAACTGCATTTCTTGAAATGACATATTTTTTAAAATTCCAATACTGTAAAAGTCAACCACATATACTCTCATTTGCCAATCTTATTTCATGGCATTAAATGTTCCTTGCATTAAAGTGCCACACTCAACCCCAACAATTTGGAGAACCGGCACCAAATTCCTAAAATATGAAATTAAAATATTCATTCAGACATTATTCAAAATTATATCACACATAAACCTGATAGGTGGCCCTTTTTAAAGATATATTTATAGAATAAATCTCAATACCTTTACAGAATCAGGTACAAAACTAAACAGCAACAACTTGTGTCTTTATATTTGATGTTGTACCCTGTTTCACCCACAGACTACAAGGAATCCAGGTACAGGCTTCCTGGCTACTATATCCCAAGTGGAGTGAATTTCCATCACTTTGGAGAATGTTAGCTCAAACCCGTCTGGCAACCATATTATTTTCAGTTCTTTACAGTTTCTCTACATCAGTGATTGGACAATTCCTTTATTAAATCCTTGACCGAATTTATTACCATCAATTGCCCTGAATCCCTTCTCTCCTCTGATAACCTTGTATAAATAAGGCGCTAAGCCTTAAGAAAGAAAATAATTTTATCTTCACGTATGATTTCATTCTCTGAGCCAAAATCCATACTTGTTTTGTGGCCAAACAGGTGTGCAATCCATCACAGATATAAAGTTAATATTACCACCTGGTGAAAGGTGATTGAGAATCAAACTACCAGTGATCAAAATATAATAATCAGTGAACTTTGAAAATAGCAAAATGAAATGTGTGAAGATGAAGGGACCAAAATCAAATGGCGGTATGACACCAGCAAAACAAAATGGCTAAGACTGAGTAATTGCTTCAAACATCCCAATATCTGAACTTAAGATTTGGCATTGACAAGACTTTGAAAGTAACAATACATGCAACCCCCAGAATACAGTGAGAACTGCAGTTGCACCTAAGAAAATAACTGGAATTAAAAAAAAAAAAATATTGCAACCACTGCTATTTGTTATTCTAAATAAATAAATGGTTGTGTTGATGGTTTATTGTCACTAGATAGGTAGTTACTGATGACTTAATGCTATATAAAAGGATGAAAATGGGAGAAAATTTGACCAGGTGCAGGGTGATCAAAACAGGATACGTATCTCGGTACATTAGCATGGGATGAAGAAAAATGCAAAAGAAGATTCATTTTATTTGGTACATCGTACAAAAAATCTGAAGGTTGTTTATGATTGTAGGCTGGAGATAAAATTGCATGTTGAAGACCTAATGTGTAAACAATACTAGATAATGAACTCAACTGGGCAGGACATAATGGGCAATTGTTAGGGAAAGGATTGAGAATCCTTCAGTTATCAGAGAGGGTGATGAGGCAATGAACAAGAGACATTAGGTAACTGGGTTAGAAAACTAGACATACCATTGCTGGAATATAGTATTGTAGTGTGTTGGGCATCAAGTAGTGTAGTTTGAGGTGCTGCTAAGAAGGGCAACTAGCTTCGTCTCTCGAAATTACTGCAGAACAGTAACTGATATTACAAAGGAGTTGGAACGGGATTCATGGGAAGACTTGAGGACGATGAAGAGAGTCATGGGAGTGTACAAAGAAATCGGCTGCGTCATGTTATGTTATCGGTTAGTGTGTGTGAGGAGTGTTTTATCCAGATTACTGACAAAAAATATGTAAAACTTAAAAACCTATCAGACGGCTTTTCTGGATACCATATCTGCATCTGAAATACTTCAAAGCCAACTAAGCCTTTACTGACAGGATTTAAAACCAAATTGATGAATTATAAATATACTTTCTTATAGGTGTGATTTGACAAACAGAGAAGTAGTTTTATCTTTACTGATCAGACGCCGTAGATCGTAAGTGAATACTTTGGTCCCAAGGCACCTTCAGTCTTACGTAAAGGATCTGTACTACACCTTACATAATTTTCCCTAAGGGTTATGAGGGCAAGATACTACGGTGAATGTAACTATTTTCTAAGCACGTATCACATTTAGATACAAAAGACGGCGTGAGTTCTTTAAAGGATGAGTCGCAAACGGTTATGGAAACATTATGCATGCATTACAGAAAGAAGAGACAGGCTGGTAGGTCATATTTTGAGACATGCTGGATTAGTTAATTTGCTGATGGAGGGAACAGTCGAAGGTAAGAACTGTAGAGGAAGACAAAGATTAGAATATATCAGTCGAGAGGCAGATGACATCAAAAATAAATAAATTAATACTATTTATTGTGAACACCTATCATTTAGATATTATTCTGTTAACATCTACATTAAGACGGATTGAGGAAAATCATAAGTTGTAAGAGTCAACAAGACATATAACAAACTTTATAAATGACTGAAACTATTCTTCATGACACATCTTGAGATAGACCTTCCACTAAACACTACCTTAATATGATACCTTAAACTTGAGGCAACAATCTTCTCATAGCTAAGTAAGATAGGACTATGACAAATAACAAACAGAAGTATAAGAAGTGATAAACCTGATAAAATGAAGCAAGCAAGAACAGTTGGAAGAATAATTCGTCTTACCTTGGAAAGCATATTGGGCAGGTGGTAGGAAAAAGCTTACAAAAACCTTCATTTGCTGGAGGGGATTGATGAGAGGATGTACCAGAGAAGTTAGGGAAGTTGGGTTACAAAACTTTGGTCAGTACCATTGGTTGAATATATGGTATTGTTTGGAACCCACATTTTGATTATCAAATACAGGAATTGGAAGGTGTGCAAAGAAGAGCAACTAGATTTGTTGTGCAAATTATCACAGGACCCAGTCAGTAACAGATATGATAAGGGAGCTGGAGGAAAAAAAGGACGGGTGAAGAGAGTGCTGGTGATGTTGGTGATGGGGCTTGGAGGGATATTGGTCAAAGAATTAGGAATAGTGCATGGAAGGGGAAAGGCAGCCATGACCACAAGCTGGCACTCGATTTCATGCAGAAGGGAGTGGGAAATTTTTTTATGTTAGTAAGGGTGTCAGGTATTGGAAACAAATTACCAAGTGAAGTGATGAATTTAAAATTAAAGTTTGTAAATTGGAAAGGTAAATAAGGGAGGAATTTAATACCCCAATTATAAAAGAAAATTTAAACCTATAAACTTATATAGAGGGGTAATTAGATGACTGCATTTATGTTCCAGTACCAATCCGTTTTAAGACTAATTTTCAACTTTTTCCTTCGTAACAATTAAGAAATAAACATTTATTCTGAAATTTCCAGAGTAATGGGTTGGCCAATTATAACAATTCGTCTTTTGCTGATGTGGCTTGGAAAGATGTCCGGTGCAAGAATAAAGATTAAAATATCGAAGGGAAGAGATGGTCATAGTAACAGATAGCGAAAAATAATCTTTTGTAGGAAATGGAGGAGGGGAGAGTGCTGAAGTCCGCCCTCTGGCACAGTGAGAAGGGAAGGAAACCAATCAGAAGATATCGGGCAAGATGGATGGACCGAATAAAGAAAGTCACATTGGCAAAGTGAGTTTTTTTTTGTAGACAATTGACTCTGGAAAAATCTTGGAGTGAGCTCCAGATATGGAACAGGATGTGCCTGGGTGACCTTCAAAAGCGGAAACATCAGTGATGATGATGGTGAGGTTTGGAATAAAATAACAAGAGAAGTGATGGGTACCGAAACACTAAAAGAGTTTAAAAATTAATATTTGTAAAGAGCAAAATTAGGCAAGTAGATGAAAGATGTAAAATGTATGTACGGATAAATTTCTGCCCTAGCGTGTGCTTTAGCACAATTCAATTAAATTAACATAAATTAAAATTAGAGGTGGTTATAGTTAGGTTCGAAATATAGCACAATTCCAGTGTGTTCTTTTCTTTTCGGTCACTGAGCCGTAAGTAGTTCCAGTGGTATCCCATCCCTGTAATTCCCCGTGAATCATAAAGGTCAGCTTCACAAGTGTGTTTTAGTTGTGCGTTTGTAATTATCAGTATAAAGAGGAAATTAATAAAATAATTTAATTTATAAACCAAAAGCCAAATGAAACTCACGATCTAATAAAACTGAAATGTTGTATAATATGGAATGAGGAAATAAATTGTTACAATTTTTTTTAAAAGTTGCAAATGGTATAATGAGAGATAAAACATGTTAGTCTGTATTAATGCATCAAGGGACCATTAATTATGTTTAAATTTTAGCTGTAAATCATTCTGTAATAGACAAAAGAGTAGATTTTCTTATAAAAAACATTCGCTTGCTTCACAAACGATGCTTTAGGGAATGGATTTTTCATTATTTTGTAGAAAAGCAAAATTGTAAAAACAATGTTTTTTTAGTAAAAGTTAGTTGTTTAGTTGACTGTATACTATTTCACACAGAAGAGGAAGAACTTTAGAATAAATACAACGTCTGAATTATAATGTATGTTCCGGTAGTAGTATTTTCTCATTTTAATCAGGTATTTCTCAAACTTTTAAACGGATTTAAGTATAAAGGAGATCAAGAAACTTATTGAATACGAAACTGTAGAGAGAGATTTTATAATAATAACAAGTGTGAAATCAGCAACATCAGTCATGACATATGAAAAGCAATTCTGTTCTGGATCCAGCTAAGTGAACTTATAATTGACTGAAGGAATTATTAATATAATAACAATACACAATGTAATTAAATATTTAACTGGAAATATTAAGCATTTTTGTACTTTTCAAACAGATGTATGTGTGAAAGAATCAACGAATATTTTCATAAATAAAGAATTTCTTTGGTTAGAAGGAACGCGTCATTTGTTCAAGAAATTCGAGAAAATAGAATTATGTATTATGAGGGTATGATTTTCATCTGTAGTCGACGATAAGTATATACTCTTGTTCTGCATCTGAAGTTAATCAGTTAATAGCACATTGTATACCTTGTTTTATGTGCTACGTTTCGCTTTCTTTTCGAATCTTGTTTCAATTGAATTTCTTTTCACTGTTTAATTTAATTTAATTTAATTGCAATGGAGCACACTCTCCGGTGGCAATTTCCCTACACACCCATCTTCCCCCTATCCTGCACCTACCTACATTTGCCCTCTACAAATTCTTTCAAAGTTTTCGGTAAATTATTCATCATTTCTCTTGGTAACTCATTCCAATCCCTGACACACTTACCTAAAAAAGAGAATCTGAAATCGAGTGCCAGCTTGTGGTCATGGTCATCTTTTCCCTTCCATGCACTACTTTTAATACCTATTGCAATATCTTTCCATGCTTCATCGCCAGTAATATGCCCTGTACACTCCCATGACCCTCCTCATCCTCCTCCTGTCTTGCAATGAATCCCATTTCAGCTCCTTTATCATATCCGTCACTGATTGCATTCTGCGATAATTTCCAGAAACAAATCTAGCAGCCCTTTTTTGCACCCTCTCCAACTCCTGTATTTGATACGTAAAATGAGGGTCCCATACTACACTACCATATTCGAGCAATGGTCTCACCAAAGGTTTGTAACCCAATTCCTTTACTTCTCTCGTGCATCCCCTCATCACTCTCTCCAACAAGTGCAGAACTTCGAAACCTTTTCCTACCACCTGTCCTATGTGTCCTGCCCAGTTAAGCTTGTTATCAAAAGTAATGCGAAGATATTTACATTTCAAGTCTTCAGCAAGCAATTCTTTCCCCACCTGTTTATGTGCCGGACTTTTAAATATTTACCTCGGGACTCCAACTGACCCACGGAAGCTCGTTTCCTGTGTGGTACACGCATTACGGAGCAAAGAACTGGTAAACCTGAATACCTACCTTCATTCACTTTATTTGGTCCCATATATTAATTGAATACGATAAACTGTATAATGACAGTGCTGAATCTTTCCTGCATGAAGATCCAACCAAACACCAGGTGGTCGGCCATACGAGACGCGACATTTTGTAAAATAACTGCATTGTAAGGTGGTTAACTAAGACATACTAACCGTTAGTTAAAGGTAATAATATTACATTATCAATAATGCAACAACGACTCTTTTCCATCCTAAGAACCGTTTAAGGAGGATGAATACGGAAACAATATGCCGAGGGCATCTGACGTTAGAGAAAATCTCATTAACTTAATAACAGATATCAGAGCGTCATAAAAAATTAATACTACCAGCAATAAGGCTGAGGTCTATAAATTAGTTTATTATCATGTCTCGTAACAGATATCAGTGCTGTATGAAAGAAAAAACCAAGCCACGCTAGCATTTGGGCCGCAAGTCTATTAGTTTCTAACAAACCAGAAACCGTATAAGCTCGCCTCGTTGACGAAGTTGGTTTCGGCATACACTCCGTGATGGTGTCAGGTCCTGGACTAATGGTTAGCTGGGTCGAGTATGGAACCTGAAAGTTTCATACCTCGCTTCCTTGACATATGATGGTGTGGTGATAGGGCATGGCGGGATATTGGTCAAAGAATTAGGTATAGTGGATGGAAGGGGAAAGGCCAGGGGTGGATCCAGGGGAGGGGGGCCAGGGGGCTCAAGCCCCCCCCCAAAAGTATCTAGATCCACCCCCGACATTGTAATTTTGGAGACCTTTTTTTTTAGGTCTACGGATTTGAGGCCCCCGAGTAGGCCATAAAGACTACCCAATGGCCGACTCTAGAGCCCCCCCCCCCAAAACAAAAAA
Source organism: Vandiemenella viatica (assembly GCA_031002005.1). Taxonomy (NCBI): domain Eukaryota; kingdom Metazoa; phylum Arthropoda; class Insecta; order Orthoptera; family Morabidae; genus Vandiemenella; species Vandiemenella viatica. Next base: position 11,797 of record JARYHS010003326.1, read on the forward strand.
TCCACTGAAGGGAAGCCCTGTGAACCAAAATTCACTCAAGTCAAGCCCCCCCCCCCCAAACCGAAGTCCGCTCAAGCCCCCCCCCCCAAATCAAAATCCTGGATCCGCCCCTGGGAAAGGCGACCAATCATGCGTAAGGGAGTAGGAAAATTTTGTTTCACTGGTAAGGGTGTCGGGGATTGCAACAAATTACCAAGGGAAGTCATGAAAAATTTACCAACAACACTTAAAGAATTTAAAATAAAAATTTGTAAATTGGAAAAGTGAATGGGGAAGGATATTAAAACTCCAACTACGAAAGAAAAATTAAAAAAATAATATAAAATAGGGTAATTTGATTAGGGGAATTGCCACCGGAGCATTAGCTCCAACTCAATGAAATTAATATAAATATTAATTCAAATAGATTAGAATTCTGAGGAATAACACATTCTGTAACAGCAGACCTAAAAATAACAATGTAGATGTTCTCCCCATATTTTCATTCAATCATGTCATATGTAATAATTTTTTGGGGCAAAACTTCACAGGGTAAAAAGTTTTTATAGCACAGGAAAAAACCTATTAGGATGCTGTATAGGGTAAAACAAAGAACCTCTTGCAGGCAACTGTTTAAAAAGCTCAATATTCTTACTATGACTTCTCAGTATATATATTATCTCATGTGCTTTGTCATAGATCATTTTGACCTGTTTACATCTAATTCACAGTTCACGTGTCAAACATTGTATTGTTGGCACGTGTATAAGCAGGTATCTAATTTAACTACTTCTAAACTCATCGCGTGTTTTTTTCTGGAACTATGAAGCAACAACTGTGCAATCTGGAAGTACTGTGCGGAGGCAGACGACGATTGCACAAAATGTAGAATTTGTGGAAAAATATTTTTTGATCGATTTTTAATAAAATATTAAATTCTAAATAATTTTTCCAACTACGCATCCGTTTCCGTTAAACCTCCCCCAAGCACCAAATCGTAGCATCTGCAGAGATAAGCTCCGTTGCAATACTAATGTTTACATTGAACTACAAAACGTTCGAATGATATCGAAAGCTACTCGACGACCTCTAGCAACAGACCGAGCGTGGTGGTGTAACGGCTAACGTTCTGGCCTCGCATTCGGGAGGACGGCGGTTCGAATCCCCGTCCGGGCATCAAGATTTGGGTTTTCCATGGTTTCCCCAAATCACTCCAGGCAAATGCCGGGATGCTTCGTTCAAAAGGCCATGGCCGAATTCCTTCCCATTCCTTGCCCCCATCCTTTCCCGTCTCTAAAGACCTCGTAGTTATAGGAGACGTAAAGCAGTTAAAAAAAAATCTAGCAACAGGTACGAGACAACAGCCAAAACTAAATAAAGTTTTAGTAATCGCCACCACGACAATGAATGAGTGTGTTTTATCTTTTTTTTTTGTAATTTTAGGAACCGTACTTGTTATTTTTTCTGTGTCACTGAAGAGTATTTCTAAGTGACTCATCCTTCTAGAGCCTTTAAACCCGCGCTTAACAAATGTTAACGCTATTAAGTGATTCCTCGGAAAGAAGACTCACCGTGACGTAAGTTAATGTTCTGTTCCTTTTCGCCCGTATTTCCGACCACTAGTCAGGCGCTGCGCCTCCATACCCCCACCTCTCGTCCTTATAATGGCTCCGCCATGCATCCATCTTATCACTCGTATCGCAAGTTGCAGCGACGCTAGGCTATGGGTGAGTAGCTATGAGGGTCTCTCTCCGGTAACTACATTCATTACTGATGATCCATTTATCCATACCTCCAGGATTTTGGTTTGGGGGGGGGGGGTTTGAGCGGATTTTGGTTTGGGGGGCTTGAGCAGATTTCGTTTGGGAGGGGGGGGGCTTGAGTCGGGGGTAAAGGTAAGCTTTATAGTCGTGCCGCCCAGGGGTGGATCCAGGGGGGGGGGGCTAGGGGGCTCAAGCCTCCCCCCAAAAGTATCTAGGTCCATCTCCGACATTGTAATTCTACCTTTTGCCCGACTCAAGCTCCCCCCCCCCCAAGCCAAAATCCACTCAAGCCAAGCCCCTCCCAAACCAAAATCCTTGATCCGCCCATAAAAGATCAGGAGAGCAAAAAAAAGGGGGGACCCTAGATAGTTTTGGGGGTGGGGCTTGAGCCCCCTAGCCCCCCCCCTCCCAGAATCCGATTTTAGGAACTTATAACGGCCCTCTGACGCAGACCTTTAATGAAATTATATTTCTGAATTATTTGTAGCAAGTTGGGAGTTTAGTAAATATGGTTTTGTATATTTTCTTGCAATTAATTGTGAAACTATGTAAATGAAAATTGTTTTATGGAAAGAAACTATGAAAATACTATATATGTTCAAGGACAGTACGAAGGATCAAACATTGATTAAAAGTTTGTAATTCTAACTACTGATGTGAGCTACGATGTTCCGAGGACAATTTGCGTCGGTTTGGACTCTCTTTTTTAGATAATTTTTGTGCGTAAATATCTTTTTTTTCATTTCTGTGCGTTTTATAACGATTTTAAATGATTTTGAATTAATTCTGCTTGTTTTAATCTGATTTTAATTGTTTAAGTATTGTTAAAATTCGAGTAACGTCGGTCAGAGGTCTTTGAATTATTCTGGTATTTTCTGTAACGCCTATATAAGCGATTGGCACTGCCAACGTCGTCGTTCAGTATACCGCCATATTGGAGTCAAATTTCGCAAACTCACTTCTAGCGCTAATACGTGGGTGCCGGGAGGAGGGTGCAAGAGAGTGCTCTTGCAACCCTCTGCTATAAGAGAAAATACACAGAAAAAGATTAAGAAACAAAAATGTCATTATTAAATTGACTGTTTGAATAATAACTTAAGGCGCCTAGGTTGTTGTCCAAATTTGTTCAACACGTTGTCAATAAGTTCAGTATCCTTAGTTAATAAGTGATACCTATAATGTATAACAAAAATAAACAGATGCACCTCCCTTAAAGTAATCCTGCGGCTCGCATGCGCTAATAGTATACTGACCATACCACAAGTATTTTTTTTAATGGCTTGCGGTCATTGCGACCATTTAGCCAGCTCCAATTTGTTTTGTACAGAGTATTGTATCAGGCTCTAATCATTATATTGTGGAAACTACAGTGAGGACAACACAAGACGAACACAACACTTAATTAAAACCACCCATGCCCGAGGCCGGACTCGAACCGGCGGCCTTTGCAATGCGAAGACTGCGCGCTAGCCACTACACTGCCAGGGCCGGTTACCACAAGTATTGAAGTACCGTGTTGTTCAAAGTAATAGCCTGGAAATAATAAATACGAACAGAAGGATAGCAAACAACGACTTCACCATTGGCAGAAATAAAATCTAATGGGTGGAGCGTTTATATCTGAGAACGTCATGGACAGCAACTCTCCGATCTGCCACTACAGTTGCGAGTTACGACAGTGGCCTTGGTTCGAACCCCGCTGTTACTCTTGTCAACTGGAGTAATACTTGCTGTAGATGTTTATTTAAACTTCAACTCTAAGCCTCGGTGGCGTACGTGCGATTGAATGGTTCAACCGAACGGAAACTGCCAACCGTCAGCACAGGAAATATGCCAGCGCGTGGCTGTAATCGCACACGCGGCTTAAGTTCACCTTGTAGCGCACAACATGTAATTTGCTCACGTGTATTTGATCCTCGGAAGCGGCATGCGCTGCCTAGGATCGTCTATCGAACGATCGCCGCAAGCACATTCAATTCCTGTTCTACTATCTGTCTTAGAAATTTTTCTGTTGCAGACATTGCTCACATTACGTCGCGTGGAGTCCGCAGATGTATTTTTACTTGTAACTGAACCAATAGTACGTTGCAATAAACATTGACTAAAGCGGCTTTCCCCAATCCCATGCAGCCCAAAGTTTAGGTGTCAGAAATATCAGGAGAAGAATCGCAGTACAACAGAAGAAGAAATGCTTCGCAAGTCTTGGGGAAACACGAAGAAATGAGTACAGAATATCGACCACAGCCATCCGTCGAGTACATTAATTACACCACTTTTGCACTCCAACGACATCAGACGAAGAGTTCACTGGCACCACAGCAAGGAGTTACTCTCTATTGCTTTTTTTTTTAGCTTATGGCTTTACGCCTCGTTGAAATCGAGCTCATCCCAGGCTAGAAGGAATGGGGACAAGGGCAAGGAAGAAGAAATTCTGCCATGGACTTTTGGACGAGCCATTCCTGTATTCTCCTGTAGTGATTTGGGGAAAGCGTGGAAAACCAAAACCAGAATGGCCGGAGCGGAATTGGAACCTGCTACCTCCGGAATGCGAGACCAGGACGTTACCGCTCACCTACCACGCTCGGTACCATCTATTGCGTTATAATACAGGCGCTAATAGAATACAATTGTTCATTGTGGTTATAGCTTCCCATTGCCACAGGTGCTGCAGAATAGAGGACAGAATCTGACCTTGCACCCGCCCCCAGACGTTTGGAACTATGTTCATCACCGAAGGCTAATCTTTTGTGTAGATCGAGTTAATAACTATGAATATACAATTAATGGCTCTGTCCTTATAACGGTAGATTCCGCTAAATACCTAGGGGTAACAATTCGTAATAATTTGTCGTAGAATGAGCATATCGAGAATGTAATGGGAAAAGCAAATCGTATGCTCCGATTTCTAGGTTGTAATTTAAATCAATGCACTCAGGAAGTTAAATCGATTGTATACAAGTCACTAGTACGTCCTCACTTGGAATATTGTTGTTCTGTATGGGGTTCCCATCAAAATGGGTTAATGGAGGCTTTAGAGAAGGTCCAAAGAAGAGCCGCCCGATTCGTGACAGGTATATATAGTTGGAGGGAAAGCGTAAGTGCGATGTTGAAGGAGTTAGGTTGGGAAGACCTGGAACACCGAAGGCGTTGCTCTCGAATGAAAGCTAATTGAAAAATTCACGACAGACGTATTTCGGAATGACAGCCAGCAAATATTGCTACCAGCAACATTCATATCTCGAAATGACCGCGAAAATAAGATAAGAGAAATCACGGGCCAGAACGGATTCATTTCTGTACTCATTTTCCCACGAGCGATTAGGGAATGGAATAGAAAGGATTTACTGGGCGAGTAAACTACAAATCCGACAGGAGTAGCTTTCGATAAAGCACTCCAGCCATCCTGATCTGGGTTTTCCATGGTTTTCCCTAGATCACTCCACGCGAATGCGGGGATGGTTCCTCACAATAGCCCATGGGCGCCTCCTGCCATATCCCTTATAACCCTTCCAAACCATAACCCTTTTCGATAGGTGCAATGCAACCTCCGCCACACAATTTTAGTGAATCGCTGAGTAATAATAATAATAATAATAAGTGATATAGCATCAAAATCAGCAGAGTTTGACTGCTGACCGCTCCGTTACAGGTCCTCTGGCCTTGGCGCTCCTCGTCGTTGTGATGGCCGCAGCACGTTGCTCGGCCGGGAGAGGCGCCACTGTGCTGGACCAAGTGCCGCTCGTTGACGGGTTAGTACAGCGACTATATCATAAAAATAATAGTTAGTACTCTTTAACGGATTTATTTTAATTTAATTGCAATGGAGCGCACACACTGGTGGCAATTTTCATATATATCCCATCAAAAGGGATTAATGGAGGCATTAGAGAAGGTCCAAAGAAGAGCCACCAGATTCGTGACTGGTATATATAGTTGGAGGGAAAGCATTAGTGCAATGTTGAAGGTGTTAGGTTGGGAAGACAAGAAAAACCGACAGAAACTAATTGAATTTTTTTTATCTGCTTTATGTCTCTCAACAGCAAGGTCTTTAGAGACGGGAAAGGATGGGGGCAAGGAATGGGAAGGAATTCGGCCATGGCTTTTTTAAGGTAGCATCCCGGCATTTGCCTGGAGTGATTTGGGAAACCATGGTAAACCCAAATCTGGATGCCCAGACGGGGATTCGAACCGCCGTCCTCCCGAATGCGAGGCCAGAACACTATCCGTTACACCACCATGCTCGGTAGAAACTAATTGAAGAATTAACGACTGACTTATTTCGGAATGGCAGCAAATAAATGTTACTACCAGCAACGTTCATATCTAGTAATGACCGCTAAAATATGATGAGAGAAATCAGGGCCAGAACTGATCTATTTCATTAATCATTTTTTCGACGAGCGATTATGGAATTGAATAGAAAGGATTTACCGGGCGAGTAAACTTAAAATTCGACAGGAATAGTTCTCGATAAATCGCTCGGGCCATCCTGATCTGGGTTTTCCATGGTTTTCCCAGATCGCTCTAAACGAATGCCGGGATGGTCCTCAAAATAGCCCATGGGCACCTCCTGCCATATCCCATATTTCCCTTCCAAACTTTAGCACTTTCGTATTGATGCATGCACCCTCCGCCACACACTTTTAGAGATTCGCGGAGGTAACTAATTATAATAATAATAATAACAATAATTTTTCGTCTTCCTGTATCAGCTACTATTCACCTTAACAAGTTTCAACTTCAAATTTCTGCGCCATGTTTGGTAAATTATTCATTATTTCTTTATTTCAATTCCTGACTCCCTTGTCTATAAAAGAGAATCTTCCTACACCATTGTTCTGAAATCGAGTGCCAACATGGTCATCATTTCCATTCCATGCATTACTTTTAATTACTTACACCAATATCTTTCCAAGCCTCACCATCAATATATGCCTTGTACAAAACAATCTATAATGTTTTACATTACATTTTTGCCAGATCTTTCTAGTCAGTCTATCGATTATACTTAGTTTTAGATTCTTCGTAAATGATGGTTCGGATTCCAGCTGGTTACTTAAGCCCTACATTACTCTGTTTGCCTCGAATATGATTTTTAAAGTTAACTACGAATAACAGTTGTCCATGATTAAAGAAATTGCGTAATTGTACACCGAAATCAGCCATAGTTCTTATTCCCTTGGCTAAAATAAAATTGGAAAAGATGTGACCTCTCTGCGGTTGCAGGACACGCTGTTTACCATAAACGTTGGCTTATTGTAGAGTTTGAAACACTTCTTCTCTCAGCGCTCTGGCGTTCAATAAGTTCAACATTAGTCTGCAGCTCACGTTGCTCATTTGACTTTCTGCCGCAATTTCTCAATTCGTCACAATACACTATTTTTTAAGCGAATGTTACTTGTTCTTTCAATTACTCGTTTTGTTCGTGATTTATTATTATTATTATTGGCGAATTCTCCCAATATATGGAAGACGGTAAGCAAATTACCGAATCAAGTTTTCTTCGAGTTCTTCTTATTGTTCCAATGGGCTTTCATTCTTTCCGAGACAGCTTGTTTGCGTTCTTCCGACCACTTTGGTCTGTATTGTTTTGGTTGCTCAGTTATAACCATGGAGGAAGGAAATATATGGAGACGACGCAAGAGACCTTCACCACGCATTGAAGTGAAGCAGGGCGGAGGAGGAGTGGGGGGCATGGCCGGAGTGGGGGGCATGGCCGGAGTGGAGGGGGCATGGCCGCTTCCATACAGACACGGGGAATATGTACAAAAACCTCAAGGGGACTCTAGGATAAAGGTGACGCCGCAATCTGGTGATGGATTATTATGTAACTCGATTATGACATATAAAAATGAAGAATAAAATTTTTTGATATCCTGCTTAGTTTTCGAGATATTCTGTCCCAAATGTGAAATGGTTTTGGTTGAAATTCAGAAGAAAAAATTGGTCAAAGTCAAATTTGATGATGGATTCTTATTTAAAAAGACGAGACAAATGAGAAATAAAGAATAAAATTTTCGATATCTCACCTACTTCGAGAGATATACTGTATCAAAAGTGAAGGTGTCTTGAGTTGAAATCGGAGAAGAAAAATTTCGCAAAAGTCAAATTTAATGATCGATTCTTATGTAACACAACGAGACAAATCGAAAATAAAGAATACAATTTTACTATATCTTGCTTAGTTTTCGGGATATACTGGGAACATCGCAATTGTTTGGAAGCGCAATATCGCCGCTGCCGCCACTGCGCATGCGCGAGCCTGCTTCACCAATTTAACGTCACTTCTCCTCCATATATTTCCTTCCTCCATGGTTATAACTTCCCATTTGTCTACTTTGTGTCTCTTTCTAAGATGTCTGCTGCTACTATGTTTGCACTTTTAAGATCCTTCGAATTTCATTCAGCCAAGGTGTTGGATTTTTAAGTGAAGTTATAATATAATCTATTATCTTTTTTTTCAATCGATATTCTGGTAACCTCTTAAGGTGACCAAAGAATTTCATTGGTCTTATCTTGATGTTAATTTTAATGTTGCAAACTTTTCTATAGTTATGTAGTCTCTACGGGTTTGCAGCCGGATGGTGTTTCCAAAACACCATCCGGCTGCAAACCCGTAGAGACTACATTGCTTCAGTACGCTGGAAAAGTCTCCACGCACACATTTTCCATAGTTTTCTGTTGCTTTGTAATCTGTAACCATTTTAGTGAGTCTTGCTCCTAGAATTTTTCTAATTTTTTCTCTCTACTTTTATTTATTTCTTCAAGGTCATGTTTTCTGTTAAGTGTTAACGTTTTACTTGCATAGAGGACTGTTGGTTTTATGACTGCGTTGTAATGCCGAATTTTCGTCTGTCTCGACATATGTATTTTTTGTTTTAGAGATTTTGCACTATTCCTAACGCTTTTTTTAACTATCTGGAGGTAATTTTGCTGCGCGATTTTCTCAAGGCCTGTCGGTTCGATGAATTCTCCGAGGTATTGAAAATATGGGACCCTGTTGATTTTACCGTATTTTGTTCTCAAACTAGCTATTTCTGTCTTTGAACATATGAATTCAGTTTTCTCGAATGAGATTTGTAATCCTACTTTTTCTGCACATTCTTTGAGTGGTCTCTTCATCTTCTGCTAGTATCGCCAAATCATCCGCAAAAAGTGAGGTATGGTATATAGAGGTTGTTTTTGGGAAAGCCAAGTGGAATTGGTTTCCAATAATTACATTTCTTGAGTTCTTTCTCCCATTCTTCCATAACCTTGTCTATAATGACATTGAACAGAAGAGGAGAGAGCCCATCGCCTTGTCTCACACCTGTTTGAATGTCAAAGGGTTCTGAAATTTCTCCCATTAATATCACTTTAGATTTAGTACCAATTAGTGTTTGTTTTATGCGTTCTCGTGTTTTTGGATCTAGTCCCCATTCTTCTAAAATTTGGAATAGTGAAGGCCTATCTATTGAGTAGTATGCCTTTTTGAAATCCACAAATGTGTCTACTCGAGGCTTTTGTCTTGATTATAGTTTTGAGGTTGAAAATTTGTTCACTACCTGTTTGATCTGAATCTTGCTTCATATTCTGCTAATTTAGGTTTTAACTGCTCTTGTGCTGTCTTCAAAATACAGGCTGAAAGAATTTTGTACGTAACTGATGGGAGGCAGATCCCTCTATACTTGTTTACATCTGATTTGTTACCTTTTTTATGTAGTGGGTGGATGAGAGCAATCTTCCAATCATCTGGGATTTTTTCAGTTTGCCAAATATTTTAGATTATTTATGTAATTTCTTTGAGTGAATTTGGACCTAATTTTTTTTAAATTTCGGCTACTAATTCCATCTTCTCATGATGTTTTGTATTGTTTTAAGTTTCTTTATATGTCCATAACTTACTTCTTGTGTTGATGGTGAATGAGTACTCTGTTGTTATTTCAGATTGTATTTTCGGAAACCTCTTTATGGGTTGCGGACAATTTAAGTGCTGTGAAAAATAAATGGGCGGCTCTAGGCAGTTTTCTTTATTTGTCAGGGAAAGTTTTCTAAAACATAAGTTCTGTGGTGAGTACCCTTTAATGTGATTCGAGAAGGTCTTGTAGAAATCATGTGTGTTGTAATTTTTGAAGTTGTCTTCGATTGTCTGTAGTTGGTTATTATTAATATTATCATTTGCTGTCGTCAGTCTTTTAACTGATTCGATGGGATTCTCCATCCCTTCCTATCTTGTGCTAATCTCTTCATCTCTAAAAATCCCTTACAACCCACGTCCTCAATTATCCGCTCCATATATTATAATCTCTGTCTTCCTCTACAGTTCTTACCTTCGACTGTTCCCTCCACTAACAAATTAACCAATCCAGCATGTCTCAAAATATGACCTACCAGCCTGTCTCTTCTTTCTGTAAGCTTCTTCCACAAACTTCTTTCCTCACCCATCATTTCAAAACTCGTTCATTTCTTACTTTGTCTGTCCACTTAATTTTCAGCATTCTTCTGTAGCACCACATTTCAAATGCTTCATTTTTCTTTCTTTCTGGTATTCCTAAAGTCCAAGTTTCGCTACCATAAAGTGCTGTGTTCCACACATAGAGTTTTAAAAAGTTCTTTCTAATTCCTAGACCAATGTTTTAAACTAAAACGTTTATCTTTTCCATGATGGCTCTTTTTGCTTCAATTGTAATATTTGTTTCCAAGTAGCAGAATTCATCCACTTCTCCTATTGCATCTGAGCCAATTTCTATATTTAATCTACTGTGATTGGTATCATTTCTGATACATTTCATCACTTCTGTCGTGCTTTGATTTATATTCAACCCAAAATCTTCCTTCAGTATTTTGTTCATGCCATTCAGTAATTTTTCAATATCCTCAGCCCTTTCTACTAACAAGACAATGTCATCAGCAAATCGTAGCGTACTGATTTTTTCTCCCTGAACATTTATGCTACATGAAAGTTTTTCCTTTAATTCCTTTATTGCTTCTTCTACATATAAATTGAATATTAAGGGGGATAGACTATAACCTTGCCTCACACCCTTTGCATGTTTCTCATGGTTCTCTACTTTTATTATAGCCACTCGATTCTAATATAGTTTATATTCTTCTGTCTATTTTTCTCTATTTATTATATCGACTGAAATAAAAAAAAACTTAACACTTGCGAAAAGATCATCTCGCCACTCAGGGAGGCGTCAATGAATTATGTCAGGTGCAGGGGCGTAGCTACTATTGGGCTAGGCGGTGCAGTGGACCGGGACCCCTTCGATCTGGGGGCCCCAAGCGCAGTTCAGAGGGCGACACTGGCCTTCATGGCAAACTGGCGACCTTTTTCTTTTTACTTCTACTGTCGTCTACGGGGGCCCCTGAGACACAAGAAGCCCCTCACTAAGGGCCCTCACGGCTCAGGGGGCCCCAAGGACAACTCAAGGGCCCCCAGGCTCAGCTCAGCCCCTACCAACAATACAAAGCAAAAAAGGTCGCCCATTTCGCCTGAGAGCCCAAAATAATTTTTTTGCACCGGGGCCTTAGTTGACCTAGCTACGAGCGAATGCCACTGGTCAGGTGAAATAACGGGACGGGGTTTCCGGCGAAATATCACCAAATCTCATGTCATCTTTTTAATTCCAGGATGAACAGCAGAGGTAAAAAATTATCAACTTTAGGTGAGAAAAATTGGAGAGCTAAAAAAAGGTCTTGTTACTTCGACGTCCTCGGCAGGGTGTTTTTTTTTTGTTTTTGTTTTTCAACCTAAGGTGTTCGACCAGATCTCACCAAATCTCGAGATTTAAAAAAAAAATAAAAAAAAATACACGTAATTAATCGACGCCCTCTTACAGTAAAAATAGAAATGCTTGATATTTTAAGTCAGGGTTAACTAAAACCTATTTATTTTATAATGGCAAAAGTAGTGAAGACCAATATATTAAAAATTCATTATTTGTGCATCCATATATTAAAAAAATAACTGTCAGAATTATGAAAAAAATTAACTTCGATTTTAAAATAATATTCTTGCTAATATATGACAGATATTGTTAGCATCATTATTAATATATTATCTATGTTTACAAGCAAGAATAATATTAAGCTCTATAATAATTACACATTATGTTTCAATTTTTCACTCCAAAAAAATATGTATACTGGAACTAAATCTAATATGGGGATATATAATTTTATATGTGGCTCGCGGAGTTATGATGCATTTCGAAAGTGGCCCGCAAGCCCATTTGGGGTGTCTACCCCCGCTTTGCGCCTTGGTGAAGTGATTTCTGTTAATACCAAAGAATCAACTGTACAATCAATCAACAAATCAGCGAAAAACGAATTACGACTTCATCTTACTATCAGTCACTCCTCCCCGTTGATTAAGTCGGTTTCGACACCGTTACGGTATCCGACACTCACACGGAGTTTGAGTGCTCGTGGTGGAAGAAATTTCCATCATCAAGAACAGGGGACACCTTTGACTTCGACCGCTCGGAACCGCACGAAAACATGTTTAGAATAACAAGGGGCCATAAACAAAACAGTGGTGTGTGTCATTTCCATGCAAAACGTTGTATTCAACCTCAGGTAACATTTTAATACAGAGAAACAAAGTAACAAGATATCAGTACCACATTAAGGAAATCATATTTAATTCAGTGACGTCAATGTATCATTACATTTTCAGTCAACAGTACCAAAAACTCCCTGCTTAAAGTACAGGGCGTTCGCCGGGAAACGCAACCCACTGTTAGCGCTACAAGGAAGAAACTGCTCCCGGCGAGCGAGCGGTCAGCTTCCGGCATTGTTCGACCGTCGGCCGCGGACTATTTCATAATAATTATACTTCATAAACTTCATAAACTTGTATGTGCTAAGCATTTAAATGTGACGTAATTCATTAGCTTCCCTTATAAAAGATGCTGGAAGTGTTGACCCTCTTGTGTAATGCACATTTCACATCTTCTGAACATATTTCGAGACACACGCTGCCCTAACTGACTTAATGATTTTTTGGGTGACTGTTCTAGTCGAAAAGCGATATCGTCAATTTGCTCCTCTGTGAGAATACAGTTGACCGACAGTCTCTTTTTGTTAAAAAATGAACCCGTTTCTCTTACTTTTTTAACCAGACGCAGAATTGTTGATTTAGCTGGCAGTAAAGCGCCAGGAAATTCGCGACGAAATTTACTGCGACACTTTTTAAACGACTTCTTCTTCACATATGTATCGTAGAGAAATATTCTTTGTTGCAAACTGTAACGTACCATAATTTTACTCACACTCAAACACGGTACAGATTAGTAAGAGTATGAAGCCCCAAACCAGCCAAACCGCAAAGAAACGTTTATTCACAACACTGATTAATAAGAGACTGAAGTCACAAACTAGCTACAATGCAAAGAAACCGTTCTTAACAATGTAAGGGTCTCATTATACTGCGTCACTGCACTGTTGGGGCAGCGGAGGTGTTAAACAGTGCGGTGATTCACGGCGCCGTGTGGCGGGAACTGCTGGCTCCACTGACCGAGCAAGTTGCCGACGGCAACAGACTGGGAGGGTAGCGTTTCCCGGCGAACGCCCTGTACTTAATATAGCGGAAAACACGCATATACAACAGTACTACACACCTGATAGTGTTTATGTTAGTCCTCAAAGTGCAGATGCGGGATTTCGATGAAGTGAAAGAGAACAATATGCACCCCTCACTAAAGCCACGTCATCACATTCCAAATAACTTGCGCTTTCCTGAAGTCCAATATCAAACACCACACTAATTACATTTTGAAATGATGAGGTTGGTATGCCAGCGTCATAACCTGGCTTTCGCCAAGCATATTGCAACATAGGCTTATAGGTAAGTGCAACAAATTGGTTGTTAATCACAGAGTGAAGTTTCATGACGAAATAACGATTATGAACTTTCACTTGTGGTTTGGCACATTCTATTCTTAGAAAATCAGTATTTTACTTGAGGTAGAACTAGTGTTGTAAAAAAAAACAGTTTTTTTTCTGACGTGAAAAAAACATGAAAAAAACATATTTTTTTTCTGGGACATGTTTTTTTTCATAACTACTAAATTTCAAATTTTTAAGGCATTTATCGTTTAATATGACTGTTTTAGAGTTGATACTAAGTACTTATCTTACTTTTAAATCTACTATATCTTTCTGGTTCAGTAGACAAAAAAATTACAAAAATATTTGTAACACTGACTGAAGTTTTCTTTTACGAATGGGGACTTCCCGAAAAGGAAGGTTGCGTGAGAAGGAATCCCCGTTCCCCATTGTTTGGATTGATACTCGCTATTTCAACTAATGCTGCCAGGCCCTACAAATTTATCTGTAGACCTACGAATCTTTTCAAAAAATTAGGAAATTTAACTACTGTTTTTTGACTCTTTTTATTACTTGTTGTGCTTTCCTTATATTCGTATACTTGTTAAACTCGCAGCGTATAGTGATAATACTGAGTCATTGTCAGCAATTATGAATAATTTCCTTGCAACCGTTGACGTAAACCAACGATTGAAAAGAAATAAATACCCTATTTTGTATGATAATAGATTTAAATTCAAACTTAAAAGACCGTAATACAGAACTATCGGCGTAGTCTTCATTCACAGTGTGTACTTTGCTCACAATTTAAAATTGCAATCTCAAAAGCTTTTGCATACAATACAACTAGTAAAAGAAAATGACCGAGCGTGGCGGTGTAACGGTTAGCGTTCTCGCCTCGCATTCGGGAGGACGGCGGTTTGAATCCCCGTCCGGGCATCCAGATTTGGGTTTTCCATGGTTTCCCAAATCACTCCAGGTAAATGCCGGGATGCTTCCTTCAAAAGGCCATGGCCGAATTCCTTCCCATTCCTTGCCCCCATCCTTGCCCCCCATTCTTTCCCGTCTCTAAAGACCTCGCGGTTGAGAGACGTAAAGCAGTTAAAAAAAAAAAAAAAAAAAAAAAAAAAAAAAAAAAAAAAAAAAAAAAACGTAATTATTTCTGAAGTTATGGATCTAGAGGAGACAGAAGAAGAAACTGAAAATTCCGACACCGACCGAACTAGTGTTGGTAGTGCTGATACTAGTGATTGTGGTACTGACATAGAGGATTAATAAAAAAATTTGTTACCTACATAGATACATGTATGAATCAATATGTAAGATATTATATGATTTAGTAAGGTTTAAAAACACACATGTAAAATGTAAGTTCCATAAATAAAACTATAATTTATCAAATATATTGTTTTCTGGAAAAAAAAAAATTAGAAAAAAACGAAGGTGCTAGGTTTTTTTTCATGTTTTTTTTCACAAATCTGAAAAAAAACAGTAGGTAGAACGCAACGTTTTGCATGGAAATGACACACACTATATTTTTTTTATAATCGCTTGTTATTCTAAGGACGTTTTCGTGCCGTTCCAAGCGTTCGTTGTCAAAGGTGTCCCTTGTTAGGGTTAACAGAGGAGAGTTGGTAGCGCGCCATTTCTAGTCACCATATTGTGCACCAGACTCCTGGTTAACTGCCGAATGTCTCCGCGGTGCGTATAAAATAGGGATATACCACGCAGCTGTGGTGATTCGTCTATCACATGTGGCCGGAGAGCTGGGTGGAGAGAAGGTCCGAATGTGCTGGCACTAGATTTTATTCCATCTCTTCTTTAATCGCTCATCCACAATATAAACAACACTCTGCACTGAGCACGCTTACTATCGCATTCATCCAAACCTGCGAGTTCCGAACACTGTCACAGGGGAAGACAACGCAATTCATCTTCCTAGACGTTCCTAGTAGGGGCAAACATCCTCCATGATAAGCGCTTTCGTCCGGAAACGGGCAAGGCGTATAGAAGAAGAACCTCACTATCAGCAAAAACTATTCCTGACTCAGCGATTAAAACACTAAAAGCTGCTTTAACCACGTGATCGACGATGGCAACCAGGACAGAGTGCTCGAGGGTTGCGCCGAAATTCGTGAGAAAGCTAAATGTCATTACGCATATCTTAAAGACCATTACGGTGAACATTCGGCTAAGGATTTAAGGGGGTAGGTACACCTAATACATACAAATATTTGAAAAAATTGAAATGTAATTTTCTCCAAATCCATTTAAATTTGGGGGTTCAAATTTCATAGCTCCATAGAACTGTTATAGCTAGATATAAAAATTTATTTTTAAAATAAAAATATTGTTTAACGATAGGTTAATGTACCATCCAAATTGACAGAAAAAATATGTTGTCGTGAAGGGTTTTAATGACAGAAGGCATAGTATTTGAAATTTTTCAGAATTTTTTTTTTTATATTGTAAACTAATATCAAGGCAATAAGTTGAACCAATAATATAACATATTTAAATCTAGATTTGTAATTAAAAAAAAATTTGAGAAATTGATTTTTTTTTTTTTTTTGCTTAAACATAAAGGCATATTTTTCATTGGGGAAAAGCTGCATAAACAATAATGTTAAGACTGTAGTAATTAGTATGTAGAATATTCCTGCAAATTTGAAAAAGATCTATGCATAAGGAAAAAGTTATCTTTAAAACCATTTGATGAATTGCTGTTTTGAGATATTTAAGGTTAAAGATTTGGATCACCTTCAAGTGCAGTAAGATTTAAGTTGCTTAGTCACGCATGACTCCCACACTGTCAAAGATATTTAAATATTTTTTTCAACAAGATGAAGTCAAAAGTAAAAACTATTTTTGTGAATCAAAAGAAAAAAAATATTTTTTGAAACCTTAAAGCAACCGAAAGTTTGGCTTAATAAATTCAAATTACGACTTTTACTTCATAACGCCAAGATTGCTTGTGATCTTGGAACGTATCCCCCATAATCATATATAAATTACCATTACCTCTTCATGTTTCTGTATTCCTGGCATATTTACGGAACATATCCCCCGCGATTTAGGAGCTTTGATTGTTTGTTAATTTTTTATTTTTTTTACCTGTCTCACGTTATCACCTCACTAGTTGATCTTTCATATATGAAAATAATATTCCAACCCAGTCTTAACAAATTATCACTAAAAGCCTTTCATACTCCGTATTGAATTTAAAGATTCTCGTGTTACTGAACGCAATCACATTGAAATGTCAAACTCACTTCACGCTTGATGCTTTTTTTTTTTTTTTTAATTTAACCTTACTTTCGATACAATCGATATTTTTTCTTAGTAAAAAATGAGATCATTATATATTTTTATTTAAGGATGCTGTAATATATATATATATATATATATTCCGCCCAACTTTCGCAATCCTTCCAGAAATAGGAGTCATACAGCTTAACCTTGAATTCGATCTATATAGCATCCTAGCATCTTCGCGTTGATAAATCAAAGTTTTGTAAGAAGTGAAGATCAATTTTAAGATATATAAACATTTCATCTGAGACGGGTTTGAACCGGGAACCTCCGACCCCAATCGATCGACGTAACCATCCGGCCATACAGATTCGGGTTTTCCATGGTTTCCCCAAATCGCTTCAGGTGAATGCCGTGATGGTTCCTTTAGAAAGCCTTTTCCAAATTCCCATCCGTTTCTTGCCCCAAATCCTTTGTAGCTTCTAATGGCTTCCACGTCGACGAAGTATAATGTCAAAAAAGCAAGAAAATGAAACCAAATTTACACCAAACATGGTATATACATGATCTGTACAGCAAGAAAGGTTATTACCAAATAATAAATCTTCTAAGTTTCAGTTTTGCTTTTCCGGAGTCGGCACTATATTTTGGAACGGATTGACCCCCCCCCCCCCACAAACCCCCCCCCCAAGAAGCATACAAAGCGGAATGTTACACAAATCTTTAAATAACATAATTAATGTATTTGAGTGTAATTCTATTATTTTTATCGCTATCAATATTATTGGCATAAAATTGTTCCGCCCAACATCTGTTCATCCAACTTTTTTCAATATGTATCAGTCACAGATCATTTTCTATCTGTTCACAATTCCAGAGAGAAAGCGGGTACAAAAGTAATGAAACATTAAATAAACCTTTCTCCACGAAAGCTGTGTGTCCCGATTTCTCTAATAATTTGCTATCTACCTTGTAAATAAAAGGAGGGACGGCTTCACCTGTTTTGGAGTCCCTACCTAAGATGGGGACAACTCTATTTTAGATACCACCAATTAAATGTACTTAGAAGATCCAATTGGAAAATTTAATTTAATTTAATTAATTGCAATGGAGAACACGCTCCGGTGGCAATTTCCCTACACACCCAAATTCTTCCTATCCTGCACCCACCTACATTTGCCCTCCACAAATTTTAACTTTAAATTCTTTTAAAGTTTTCGGTAAGTTATTCATCATTCCCCTTGGTAACTCATTCCAATCCCTGACACACTTACCTAAAAAAGAAAATCTTCCCACACCCTTGTGCCTGAAATCGAGTGCCAGCTTGTGGTCATGGTCATCTTTTCCCTTCCATGAACTACTTCTCATACCTACTGCAATATCTTTCCATGCCTCATCGCCAGTATATGCCCTGTACACTCCCATTACCCTCCTCATCCTCCTGTCTTGCAATGAATCCCATTCCAGCTCCTTTATCATACCCGTCACTGATTGCATTCAGCGATAATTTTCAGAAACAAATCTAGCAGCCCTTCTTTGCACCTTCTCCAACTCCTGTATTTGATACTCAAAATGTGGGTCCCATACTACACTACCATATTTGAGCAATGGTCTGACCAAAGTTTTGTAACCCAATTCCTTTACTTCTCTCGTGCATCCCCTCATCACTCTCTCCAAAAAGTGCAGGATTTTGAAACCTTTTCCTACCAGCTGTCCAATGTGTCCTGCCCAATTAATTTTCTGCTTTTCAACCCTACAAATTGGTTCAGGCAGTCTACATACCAATCAACAGTTCCTGTGAGCGAGTTGTGCGAGAGTTCAGCAGAATATTCTCCACCGTTATCGCGCGAAGAAACACTGAGCTGTTGCTATTGTCCTGTTGCAGAAGCAACTGGCTGCCGCACCGTTTGCGCTGGCTCGAGAAAAACCAGCTGAGAGGTTTCTACTACGACGGCGACCTCACCCAGAACGACAAGTGGGTCGCGTCTGGCTACTGTCACAGCGACCTGCCGCGGCTGCGCAAAGGGAAGGTCGGAGCTCAGGTAACGCGATTCCTTACAGTCTGACGGCTCCTCAAGCCAACCTCCCAGAGATTTCTTTGCGGAGTTGGTGCTGAGCCGTAGGTTGTGATCTCCCTGAGCTGTAATGTTCGTCCTGTCACGATACGAAAGGTTTCAATCTCCTCCAGTCTGAATTCACGTTACAGTAAAGAGATTAAAGCTAACGTTCATCATAAAGCAAGTTTCCAAAATGCTGTGGTATCAGAGAGAGAAATGACAAGCTGTACTAACTTTATACGCCTATAATGACTTTCCGATCATCTTCTAAAACGAAGCATAAGTGTCTCCAAAACAATTAAAAACAAAATAAGAGACTTCTTTTGTTTGGGATATTTAAAATTATAAAGTAACTAGACGACCCGTGCGAAAACTTTGCGAATAAAATGTGATGAATAGTGAGGTTGAATGCTTGTAATATAATAAAAAGTAGAAGCGTACTTTTGTAGCAAATATATATATATATATATATATTTTAGTGTAATAGGTAGGCATCAAAATATCAACATCTCTGTGATATTTGTTGCTGTGCGAATAAAATGTTTACATTGGAACTGTATAGCAAACCGACAGTGTTTCCGTAACAGAAAAAAAAAAAAATATCCGAAAAGCTATTTACTTAATAAAAGAAAGTTTATTAACATTTCTGTGATATCCGCTGTTGCAATCTAGGGACTTGGCTGTGAACAGTCTCATACGGGCTATCACTTTAAGCACCAAATTCCGAAACATTCTTTCTTAATTTATGATTTTACCTAGCTGGAGACCTTCATTATTAAAACGACATGTCATTTATCGATTTCGGCAAGGTATCGAAGAAGATAAATTGCTTGTAATTAAAAAAACAAAAAAACAAAAAACAAAAAAACACGTTGTATAAATAATATTGATACTTTTGCCCTTTAAGGGTCGAATTCAAAAAAATTCCTTTTATAAAATATGGTGTGACCAAAGCAGCCACCTTGGTTTTTAAAATACCTCATTTATAAATTTCTTTTAGTTATCATGCAAGGTAAAAAAAAAAAAAGTTGAATTTGGAGAAAGTTTTTTCTTAAAATATGATGCGACCTTAGCGGACAATTTAATATTCAAATCGATACCTCATTTATTGATTTCGGCTAGGTATCAAGGGAAATAAATAGCTGGTGACAGAAAAATGCGTTGTAAAAATATTAATACTTTTGCCCTCTAAGGTTAGAATTTTTTAAAATTTATTATTTAAAATGTGCTAACGGAATCAAAGAGATCAATTTTTTTAAATGCTAGCTCGTTTATTAAATTTGTTTAATTGTCAAGGGAGATAAATGGCTCGAGATACAAAAAAGGCATTTTAGACAAATTGACATTTTTGCTCTTTAAGGGTCGAATTACGAAACATTCCTTTCTTAAAATATAATGTTACCACGGCGGAGACCTTAGTCTTTAATATGATTCCTCATTTATCAATAACAGTTAGATATTAAGGGAGATAAATCGCTCGTGACACAAAAATGCGTTATAGAAAAATTTATACTTTTTCCCTTTAAGGGTTGAATTCCAAAAACATTCTTTCTTAAAATATGATGTCAGAAATCTGAGACAGTACTCCTCATAATCATACTTCATTTATCAATTTTGGTTAGATATCTAGGGAGATAAATGGCTCGAGATACAAAAAACGAATTTTAGAAAAATTGTCATTTTTGCCCTTTAAGGGTCGAATTACGAAAAATTCCTTTGTTAAAATATGATGTTACCACGGCGTAGACCTTATTCCTTAATATGATATCTCATTTATCTACATCGGTTAGATATTAAGGGAGATAAATTGCTCGTGACACAAAAACGCATTGCAAAAATATTGATACTTTTGCCATTTAAGGGTCGAATTCCAAAAAATTTCTGTTAATATACGACGTCACTAAAGCGGAGATCTTAATGTTTAAAATGATACTTCATCAAACGATTTCAGATAGGTATCCAGGGAGATAAATGACTCGTAACACAGAAAACAGCATTTTAGAAATATTGACATTTTTTGCCCTTTAAGGGTCGAATTCCGAAAACTTCATTTCTTAAAATATGATGTGACCAAAGTGAAGACTATATGCTTTAAAATGACACCTCATTCATTGATTTCGGTTAAGTATGAAGGAAGATACAGGCTTGTGACAAAAAAATACCTTATAGAAATAATATATATAATAAAATAATTTTAAAGGCAAGATAAAAATTATACAAACCAAAACAATAAAAATCAAATGTCCGAGCAAATCGATAATTCGAACCACCTTCGGTCCCAATTAGTTCGGATTACCAAGGCTCTACTATACTGGTTTGCAGAATTAGGGCCTCCTTCCACACCTTATTCATATCCATTAACTCCTTCATCTATCAAGGGACCCTTTCAATTGTATCAACAGCCAGACCGCGGCCCGCAGAGTTGGACACCTCAACTCTAACTTTCAATGGTGTCAAACACTACGACACTCAGCTGACCTGATTTTAAAACAGTATGACCACTGGCTTCTCTCGCAAGGGTGGACAGTCGACTGTACGGCTGTGCAATCGAGTCTGATCACGACTTCGGGATGTGCTGGACACGTGACTTTCATGGCAGGACAGTAGTAGTGTGGTGAACCGATTCTTGGAGCGCTTGCTTTGTCTATGTAGTATGTCTCTTTTGTGCAGGGTTGCAGGAGGGTTGCGGTGGGGGGATGAAAAGCGTGACGCTATCCATAGTTACTCAGCCAACAAGTACGTGGCTTTATTTCTCATCATACACTACTCATTACATCAGTATTGATGCACTTAGTTCTGCCAAACAGTCAATAGTCGCATTAAATATATTGTTCCACTTTTAGTTATTTTTCCCCTACATAAAAATATTAAAGATTTTTTTTTTTTTTTTTTTTTTTTTTTTTTTTTTTTTTTTTTTTTAATGTAGATCGTGCGCCCCGATTGAAAATTTTATTTCTAAAACTTGGTAGTAGGAAAAGGTTACAAAATCTTTCCTTTACTGTAGAAGGTGATGAGAGGATCTACGAGAGAAGTTAAGGAATTCGACTACAGAACTTTTGTCAGATCAATGGTGGAACATGGTGGCGTAGTTTGAGACCCACATTTGGTTATCAAATACAGAAGTTGGAAGATATGCAAGGATCAGAAGCTAGATTTGTTTCCGGAAATTATCGCAGAACTCATTTAGTAACTGACATTAAATGGGAGCTGGATTGGGACTCATTGGAGGAGAGGAGGAGGGTAAAGTCAGTGTTGGGAATGTACAGGGCACATGTTGGTGTGGAGTTTAGAAGGATATTGCTCAAAGAATTAGGAATAGCGCATGGAAGGGGAAAGGCGACCATGACCACAAGCTGGCGTTCGAATTCACGCATAACGGAGTGGGAAAATTTTCTTTTGATAGTAAGGGTGTCAGGGATTGGAACAAATTACTAATTGTAGTGATGAACAATTTTCGAAAAACGCTTAAGGAATTTAGAGTTAAAATGTTTAAATTATAATAGTAAATGGGGGAGGAATATAATATTACAATTATAAAAGAAACTTTTAAAAAATATGTATATATAAGAAAAAAGGGTAAATAGATGACTGGGGGCATTGTCACCGGAGTGTTAGCGCCATCGCAATGAAATTAATAATAATAATGAATGTTGGCCGCCACTATATATAAGCTTAAAACCAATACGAATGTAAAGTTTAAGTATTTTTTAATCCATCCTAACTGTGTGTAGGTATTGATCAGTACCTGTTACTAGTTTTATACGTTGAATATGTTGGTACAGTGTTGGACCATTATTAAGGGTTACGTTGAGTTGAAACGCTAGCGCAAGATAGGAAGTGATGGAGAATTGAATCAAACCAGTCGAGAGACCAATGACAGAAAAAAATAAATTGGATATCAAATACACGATATAAGGAGTTGGAGGGAGTACAAAGCACAGAAGGGCTGCTAGATGTGTTTCTGGATATTATCATAAAACACAGTCTTTGACTGATATGGTAAATGGGATTCACTGGAAGACAGTGGAAGAGAGTGGTAGGAGGGAACAAGACATATATTGGAGATCAGCCATGGAAAGACATTGGTGAAAGAATTAGGAAAAGTGAATAGGAGGGTAAAGATGACCACCACTACAACCTGGCACTAGATTTCAGGCATAAAGGTGCTTTTTTTTCGTAGGCAAGAATGTCATGGATTGGAATAGATTGCCGAGGGAAACGATGAATAATTTACCAATAACGCCGAAATAATTGAAAATTAACATTCGTGCAGGACAAAAGTAGAAGGGTACAAGAAAGAGTAAAAAATGTATGTATAGGGAAACTAGCGTCCTGGTAGCTCAGTGGCTAAGGCACTTGCTTTCAAAACGTTCTCCGCTCCTGCCCCGGGCACGAATCCCGGCAGGCGCAGGAATTTTGAGAGTTGTGTTTAATCATATAAGCTATGCCAGGACGCTCCGTGGTTCGGATTCCACGTTAAACTATAGGTCCCAGAGGAAAGGAACTGGCCGTCCTACCTCTGACACAATGGCTTAGTTTGCCTCCTTCTGGAGGATCCAACCAACCTTCGGGTTGTGGACTAAGTTATAGAGGAAATGTCTCCAGGGTGTGCGTTCTAAGGCAGTTAAATAAATGAATTTAAATTAAGAAAGAAGTGGTATGTGTGTGCAGACTTACCCGGCGTACTACTGAAAGGAAATCTTCACAGGAGTTCAGCCGGACAGCGTTGTAAAAAGACAAGGTTTCCACAGCTGGCTCTGCTGTCTTCATCAGGTGTACAGCTTCAGATGTAGCTAGCTGAAAATCATGACCTAGACAGCAGAGCCAGCTGTGGAAACCTTGTCTTCTTACGATACTATTCGCCAGAACTCCTGTGAAGATTCCACTTCGAGAAGTGATATGTTTTGCATTTCAGTTCTGGACGGCCATCGCGTGGTGTGACTCGCAGTACAAAGACGCCGTCCACCAGACCACGGAGCAGATAGACGTGATAAAGCGCCTGGTAGAGTCCTACCCGGACGACCTGCAGTTCGTGGACTCCGCCAAAGGTCAGTGTCTTCTACATGTTTATTCGTTATTATTCTAGTTTTCTCGGTCTTGTACAAAAAAACTTACTCAAAGTTTAATTAATCTACTCTATCCCAGACACCCAAATGTAAGAAGCCTGTGAGGTTCACAACCTCACATTTTGAGATTTTGACATTATTAAAGCTATTTTTTATTTAATAATTGTAATTGTATATAAGTTACTAACTCTGAATTTTAAGTTCCAAGGTCAAAGCATGTCAAGATCAATATAATGAGATCTCTGGAAAATAAATAAGAGTCGAGAGAGTTGAAGAAAAGATTTGGAAGGAAGTGGACGTGTTGGTTTTGGAAAGAATATGGTTTAAGAGAAAAGATAAAACAGAATAGCTAGATGGAAGCCACGAAGAATCCTGGTGGGATTAATAACTAGAAAATAATAGCCTGAGGGCAAGGAAATTAGGGTTTAATAAAGATAATGCAATATGACTTTGGAAAAGATAATTGTCTGTTAAATGGAAAATATAGAAGTTGTGAGATAAGTAGAAAGTGTTTTATTTGAGATTGAAGTATAGATATAGACAAAGGAGTTGATTTTAATTTTGTGTGCTAAGAATTTGATTAATAATAATTTCATTTACAGCGTGAGTATCGGAATAAAACCAGCAACGGACAAAGAGGGATCAAGGAAATCCTTATGTACTGGTCTGGTGCAGGAAATATAAGTAAAAGTATTAATTTAATAGTACGGTAAAGTAATACTCACGTGTATTCACTACAAAATAAAAGGTAACCATAAGGGGACGTTACAAGCCGAATGGTTTGATTGTTGATTGGCTATGTTTGTGCGTGCTTAGTTGACTGACCTGAAGGATTTCTGACTATTATCTTCATCTTGTCTCTTCTGCTATGATCTAATCTAACCTAGCCTCTTGATGCTTCTTCATTCTTCTTGTCTTGAAGTCTATCTAAATTTAATATCAATTCAGGCTGACACTATCAGTATTTCCGGTACGGAGCCGGTGATTATAATAATTAGCAGTTTGCAAGATTATACCAGGTGCAAGTGAAAAGGGCAACTAATTTCTGCAATGGAAGGAAGACATCTAACTGGTAAAACCTTGTTTAATAGATGATTAACAGTTTCATAGTACAGACAAAACGTGATGGCTTCAAGGACGAGTTTCGAGCTAGCGTCGATTCTGGCTAAGTTAACATAATGCTAAGTTGGATTAAATATATCAGTCTCTGGCTGGTAATGACATACTGGCAGGCTAAACTAACTGGTGGGAGCGGCTAAAGATGCTTTTTATTTCCCTATACTGAGAGGAAGTATTGCTATTGAAGCTTTTTGGAAGACCTCTATTGACGTCAGTTATCGGCATTTCGTACTAAGCATATCAGCAGTTTGATGAACGAAAAAAGCTCTGCCGACACTGCAACACGTTCCTACCAAGTTGTCTCGACGTATAACTTAATGTCTTAGAGTGTGAATATTCACCTAAAATCTCAATAGGTTCAATAACAGTAAAGGCCCGGGCACACAGAACGCGACAAGCGACATCGACACGCGATATTGTGTCGCGGCACGACGTAGCTATTGTTGTAATTCACAGTTTTGAATTAAGTCTGGGCACACAGAACGCGACAAGCGACAACGGCAAGTGGTCGTTCTCTCGTCGCGGCGATACCTCACACAGGACGCGACAACTCCATAGCGACAAATGCCAGTGAGACCCTCTCTCGCGAAGAAACCTGTACTTCTCTATTTCTTTCTTAATAAGTTTTCTCGGGCTAGTAAATTCTTATAAAACATGTCAAGTGATGAGGAGAGACTACTTCTTTTGTTTGCACTAAGCAGAAAGAAAAGGCGGTTCTGGGTTCCTGACATCAATAAGAAGAGAGAATGCCTTGGTGAATACCACCGCCTTTGCCGGTAACTGGAGTCACATGAAGATAGATTTTATACATATTTTCGTATGTATCGAGAATGATTCGAGAAATTACACACCGAGCCATGGCCGAATTCCTTCCCCTTCCTTGCCCAAGTCCCTTCCCGCCTCTAATGACCTCGCTATCGACGAGGCGTAAAGCCCAGGCAAAAAACAAAAAAAGAGAAATTACATAATCTATTAAAATCAACTATATCGAAGTGCACCACGAACTGGAGAAAAGCAATAGGTATAAGAGAAAGATTAGCCATTTGTATGAGGTAAGTTCTGTTCATTTAATATATATTCTTAAAAACAAAACAGAAGCAATGACGCTGCCCAAACCCCTGACCTCTAAGAGATTTACAATGTTATCACTTCCCCCTTGGAGGCAGTTGTCCCATTTGCGTGGCGGTCAGTACTAAGAAATACCCCTGAAACCAGACTTATCATCACAAAGTGAAATATTCACAATAAAAAATATAATTTATTTCACAATCAAAAGAAATAAAGATGGCTCAAATACAAGTATTAACTATTTTAAATAATGATAGTGTATGCAAACAAACAGAAAATGAGAAACTAACAAGAAAAAATACAATTCTGAAAGCGAAAAATTATTTTTTAAGAGCTTGAAAATTTTTCTTCATCGGCCATGTGGCTGTGTCGCGCAATTCTGTAATTTTGTACAACCGTGTCGCTCGTCGCCGCGACAAAGACTGCGGATCGCTTTGTGTTTACATTGCAATACATATTATTCTTTACTCTTTATACGACATTCAGCCCACAATAACGGCCCGGCCGCACAGAACGCGACAAGCGACAGCGACACGCGATATTGTGTGGCGGCGCGACGTCGCTGTTGTTGCAATTCACGGTTTTGAATCGGGACGGTCACACACAAAGCGATCCGTCGCCGGGCCGCAGCCTTTGTCGCGGCGACGAGCGACTCAGTTGTACAAAATTATAGATTTGTCGCGCGACACAGCGACATGGTCGATGAAGAAAAATTTTCAAGCTCATAGAAAATAATTTTTCGCTTTCAGAATTGTATTTTTTCTTGTTTCTCATTTTTTGTTTGTTTGCATACACTATCATTATTTAAAATAGTTAATACTTGTATTTGAGCCATCTTTATTTCTTTTGATTGTGAAATAAATTATATTTTTTATTGTGAATATTTTGTGATGATAAGTCTGGTTTCAGGGGTATTTCTTAGTACTGACCGCCACGCAAATGGGACAGCTGCCTCCAAGGGGGAAGAGCTGGGAAGTGATAACATTGTAAATCGCTTAGAGGTCAGGGGTTTGGGCAGCGTCATTGCTTCTGTTTTGTTTTTAAGAATATATATTAAATGAACAGAAATTACCTCATACAAATGGCTAATCTTTCTCTTATACCTATTGCTTTTCTCCAGTTCGTGGTGCACTTCGATATAGTTGATTTTAATAGATTATGTAATTTCTATTTTTTTGTTTTTTGCCTGGGCTTTACGCCTCGTCGATAGCGAGGTCATTAGAGGCGGGAAGGGACTTGGGCAAGGAAGGGGAAGGAATTCGGCCATGGCTCGGTGTGTAATTTCTCGAATCATTCTCGATACATACGAAAATATATATAAAATCTATCTTCATGTGACTCCAGTTACCGGCAAAGGCGGTGGGTGATATTCACCAAGGCATTCTCTCTTCTTATTGATGTCAGGAACCCAGAACCGCCTTTTCTTTCTGCTTAGTGCAAACAAAAGAAGTAGTCTCCTCATCACTTGACATGTTTTATAAGAATTTATAGCCCTAGAAAACTTATTAAGAAAGAAATAGAGAAGTACAGATCTCTTCGCGAGAGAAGGTCTCACTATACTGGCATTTGTCGCTATGGAGTTGTCGCGTCCTGTGTGACGTACCAAAATCGCGTATCGCCGTACGAGAGAACGACCACTTGCTGCTGTCGCTTGTCGCGTTCTGTGTGCCCAGGCCTTAATGAAGTCAATTCCGACATTCACACAAAATCGACTAACAGCACCTGATAACAAAATGGTCTAAGTGGAGACGGCGAAGGAGGGCTATGTCGCTATTATGAATACGTTTCGCCGAGACCGGAAACAACTCGTCACTAGGCGTAGTAGCGATGGGCTCTCTGGTCAGACGCGTCAAGGACTGTGTAACGTAACAACCCCCCACCTTTATCATTTATCAGCTGATTTTATTTAATTATCAGACTTCGTTTTCCTGAGATTGACTGCGTTCTCTCTTAAAAATAGCAAATTAGTAGCGGGCAGGAACAATTACAAAAGAAAAATATAATACTGAACTACACTGAACTACACTATTCAAGCAAGTCTGTTATATTCAGGTACTTGGATACAAAGATCTATATTAGAAATTTCAACATTTAAATCAATTAGTGAAATTCATATACGAGGCGCGTCCAGGAAGGAAGTTCCGTTTCAATTTATCTCCGCTGCAGCGCTGCGATTGCAGTTCCGCACATGCGCTGTAGACGATGTGTATCAAGGGGAAGATCGTGCGCCATTTGGAGTTCGCTGTCAGTTACTCAAGCTTTGTTGTGCTTGTTTGAAATGTCGGCGTTGATTGAAAATCCCGCCGCCTGTGAAATCAGGTCTGTGATTCGGTTTCTGAATGCGAGGAAAGTGAAACCAAGTGAAATTTATCGGCAAATTTGCGATGTTTACGGACCAAATGCGATGAGTGATTCGATGGTGAGAAGATGGGACCGACAGTTCAATGGCGGGCGTAGTGATGTGCACGATGAAGAACGAAGTGGGCGTCCACCTTTGGTTACAGAAGAACTGGCAAGACTTTCATCTGTTCTTACATCTCAAGTCTTTCCTTGGCGGTCATCACTTCACCAATGACGACGAGCTGAAAGAAACTGTTTCCAACTGGTTGAAGACACAGGCGGCAGATTTCTATGAAGAAGGTATACAAAACCTGGTGCCACGATATGACAAATGCCTGCAAAATTTCGGCAGTTATGTGGAAAAGTAGTTTAAAAGTTGTAGAATTTTGTGCAATAAAAATTTCTTCTGTATCTGTGTACAATTTCATTTTACTACCAAACGGAACTTACTTTCTGGACGCGCCTCGTAAATCGTTCACAAAACAACCAGTTCTACACTTAAAATCATTTTTTCGCAATTGATTTTCATCAAATGCACTTCAACAGTTCATAAAAATCGTCCAAATAGATATCCCAATACTAACGTTTCCTCTTCACATAATGAGTTTCTTTATCAATTACCGTAGCAAGATTGAGCAAGAGTACAGAGAACATACCGAGCGTGGTGGTGTAACGGATAGCGTTCTGGCCTCGCATTCGGGAGGACGGCGGTTCGAATCCCCGTCCGGGCATCCAGATTTGGGTTTTCCATGGTTTCCCCAAATCACTCCAGGTGAATGCCGGGATGCTTCCTTCAAAAGGCCATGGCCGAATTCCTTCCCATTCCTTGCCCCCATCCTTTCCCGTCTCTAAAGACCACGTTGTTAAAAAGGGACGTTAAACTGTTAAAAAAAAAATAAATAAAAAAAAAAAAAAAATACAGAGAACATGAGAGAAAATGGACTTACACCACACTGGACAGGCATGTGGTGCAAGCGGTCACCGCAATCACATTGCCAACTGAACAAAACTTGGTACCTGTGGGCCTTAAATACCCTCTGGGTAGCTGTACTTTGGATAGCCCGATAGCTTTTAGGGAGAGGCACTACAAACACTGATTTCCTAACTTCCCCGTTGCGGCGTCCATAATCTCTGCCAAATGAGAGAATACATTGCCTCTCACGGTTACTACCGCTCCCAAAAGACGCCTTTTCATGTCCGTTGGTTGGCGGCGGGGCGTATCCTCTCTCCACCAAGGAGATGTTTGGAAAGGGGTTAGTGACCTTTAGCGTGGCCTTGCTTCCATGATGGCATCTACAGACGCCTCCTGAAATTCATGAATAAAATATCTGCCTGCCTCACTCTCGATACCGCAATTTGAAATGCTTAATTCTATTCTGTCTGAAACATTTAGTACTACCTCTTGCTAATTCTAGTTTCTTACAGTCTTACGCCATATTATGTCTTGTGCCAATAAGTCACTGATAATGCTGACTGGGTATTGTGAAGTTGCTGGCAAAAGAACAGCACAGTTAATGGGATTTTTATTTTTTATTTGGAGCTTTGTACCTCATCGACGACCACGTATTTAGAAGCAGGAAATGACCGGGGTCAAGGGACATGCAGGAATTTGGCCATGGTCTTTCGAAGAAGGATCCTGGAATTCGCCTCGAGTGATATGGGGAAACTATGGAAAACCAAAATCTTCTTGCCCCGACGGGGATTCAAACCGACTTCCTCCTGAACGCGAGGCCAGAGCGTTAACTCTCGTATCTAGGCGTTTGGATTGCTGTTGTTCCGTTTAATATCTGTTTCTAAATGGATGTATTGACAATATAGAGGGATGAGTCGCTCGCTTTGTGATCGTTTGCCAGTGTCTATACAGAAGTGTCACAGAATTGATACATACATTTGGCTCAGACGACGTAGATGTCTATTGAATTTATTTGTAAAGATGCGAACGTCTTTAACTATCTTCTACCATGCTATTTGGATCGCAGCTACTGGAGAGATAAGTTTAGAGAAATTAGGTGCTGTACTGACCCTTATTTATTTATTTACTTGTTTACGGACTTTGGACTCCATTTGTATAACTTTACAAATTCTCAATGATTGGTGTACACTGCTTAAATATCATACAAAACATTTTAATAAAGATAAATGGGTTATAGTCTACTTTTACTAGAATAATAAAATTTCACAATAAACTAAAACTACTAAGTCAAAAAATTTCTGATTAAAATTTACTATTGCGTGTTAATTCATATCTTAAGATACAAGAATGTAACAAACTGTCTTGGTTTAATGATATTATTCCAAGTTTAACCCTATTGTGACAGTTAGCAAGCTTGCACATTCTTGTTAGGGAATTATTTTCTGTATAAAAGTGTTTATATTTCATTAGGGGATGTGTTGTTGTTTGACGAGTAATTCTTTGGGGAACGTTGAATCTTAAACTTCCTAACAATTCTGAACAATCAATATTACTATTGCACAAATTTAACAAAAATTTAAAATAATTAAGTTCACGAAATGATTGCAGAGGTGGGTGAAATGTGGGTGTATGTATGATCAAGAAATGGGTCTGGAAAACCCATTCTAAATCCCATATATCTAAAAAAATTATGCTGAAAAGTTTCTATTCTTTTGGTTTGAGATAACATGTACGGTGACCAAATAACTGAAGAATATGCTAATATTGATCTTACAATGGATAGATATATTATTCTAAATGCGTCAGTGGAATGAATTTCGCGATATGTCCTCATTACAAAACTTAGTTTTTGTAAGGATTTTGTTACAATAGTGTCAATATGTTCATGGAAACTCATTTTACTGCCGAATATTACTCCTAAATCATTAATTGAGTACACCTGCTCCAACACAATACCTCTTATTGAGTATTTTGGTATAATTTTCTTACTTGTTCGTGTAAATGAAATACTTTTGCATTTTAATGGATTTAAATGTAGGTAATTATCATTACACCAATTATTGAGAGCAGTGCAATAATTCTGAAGATCGCATATGTCTTTAATTTATTCTATAGTTTTAAATAATTTTAGGTCGTCATTAAAAAATAAAAATTCATTTTTCAAAATTACATATGTCATTTATAAATATGATAAACAGAAGTGGGCCGAGTTGGGAACCCTGTGGTACCCCAGATAGTACTAATATTTTCATTGAAGTAAATGCTTCATATTTGACTATCTGAACCCTGTTGGTTAAGTAACTTTCTAGCCACTTGAGAAGGGATCCTACCATCCCAAAAGATTTAATTTTGAGAACCAGTAGTTTATGATTGACCGAATCAAAAGATTTACTGAAGTCAGTATAGATACTATTAACTTGGAGGATAAAATATATTGTGAGTAATACATTAAGTTCGATTGGACATTTCTTCCTCCCATGAATTCATACTGGTTTGGTGATAAGTAAGGAGACATAGTAATCTTTAATTTTTTGGTAACAATAGATTCCAGGTGTTTTTGTATTATATTTAAATTAGAAATAGGTCTGTAGTTTCTAATATCACTTTTGGGGCCTGATTTGTGTACAGGAGTGATAAATGCTGTTTTCCATTCCTTTGGGACTATGCCTTCACTAAGAGATCTATCAAATAATAATTTTAATACTGAAGTAATTACATATTTGCATTTCTTATGCAAAATTTGTGGAATACCGTCAGACCTGCACTTTTCTTGTCGTCAAGTTTTTCAATTTCTGAGAAAATTTCTGAATTGGAAATATTAATTGAATTTATAGTAAAATTTGTTTGATCTTCTAAATTTATTTTAGTGTTATAAGAAGGTTTATAAAATGATATAAATTCTTTCTACTCGTTTTCCATTCGGGATATGTACACATAGCGTTAATTTTAGTGCAAAGTACCCTTTGATTAGGGATGCAAGTTGGTATTAGTATCGATAAATATATCGAGATATTTAAATCGACGCCAGGCAGATATCGACAATATCGACCTCATCAAGCCGATATTATCCATATTATTGAGTATTATACTAGAAATAAGTGTGTTAATCAAAATAAAATAATAAATTTGCGGTGGTTTATTGAAAAAATTAGGTCTACAAATATTCAGTGTCAATAGATCCTGAAAACAGTAATTTGAGTGATTTTCCTATTCCTAGTTTGAGTGACGGTGGTTTCTGCCTTTGAGAACAGGTGTTCAGAAGGTACCGCGGAGGCTATTTTGAGTAAATGACTAGCTGCAATTTTGGTCACATCTTAATCCAACTTGTTTACCAATCATGATTGATTTTAATTCTTTTTGCAGCTAGTGTTGCACTAACAGATGCAGGCATTACAAAAAAAAAAAAAAAAAAAAAAAAAAGTTTCACACTTTTCAAGTTCTCCTTTTCAAATTATGAAACTTTTCATATTTTTATCAATTTTTGCTTTGATAGTTTGTAAGATCCCCTCTCCCTGTATTTAGGTTTAGGTATATGAAATCTGCCCGTCTTCAAGCCGTAATCTAAGCTGCAGAAGCCGGCAGATTATTTCCATTCACAGTTCAGAAACAAATAAATAATAAATATTTAGACAACGAATTCTTTGAAGTAACACTCGAAAACACTTTTATTTATATTCACAAGTTACAAAACACACTTCTTACATTCCTTTTATTCAACGACTTCCCGGATATATTTTATATTCTCATCCATACCCTCGCCATATTTTCTTTGTCTTCTGTCCAAAGATATACATTATCATAGATAATCATTGTCCATAGATATTCTGGCACTTTAATATACGTTTATCTTTATCATTTTTTTATAACA
Source organism: Vandiemenella viatica (assembly GCA_031002005.1). NCBI lineage: Eukaryota > Metazoa > Arthropoda > Insecta > Orthoptera > Morabidae > Vandiemenella > Vandiemenella viatica. Next base: position 45,036 of record JARYHS010003326.1, read on the forward strand.
ATTTAACACATTTGTATACAAAACACAAGCAAGACTAATATTTAATTAACTTTAAACAAAAATTATTCACAAAAATTAAAGTGTAAGGGACTTTGTCACCTTAAAGTTACACGAGAAGAGACTTTGTGTAACGGTGGTAAGTGCTTCATTAAGTAGTTAAAACTTTAGGTTTCAATTACATTAAAAGGTCTATTGTCAGCACTGATAAAATAAGCAATTGCCTTAGTTATGCGGTGATATTTTTTACTTTCTTTAGAATACTATAATACGCCCTAGAGACAAACAAAAACCAACGAACGCGAGCGTAACGCAACACATTGAATAATAAAACCGAGAAAGTAAACTAATAAGTATCAAACAACGCGCACGAAACGGAGTGGAACCACAGGGTAAGAAAAGACGTTATCGATTTTTTATAGAACTAAGAGAGTGTTTGACTTAGTCTAATTTGGTCCCTAGCCACACATACATTTATTTGCAGGATTTTTTTAGTGCTAAGGGGTTTGTAGTTTTCGATATTTCACGAGCAACATATCGATAATATCGTATCGACCATATAAAAATATCGATATAGATATCGATATTTTCGGTCTGATACTATCGATGATATCGGTTGAACGATATATCGTTGCAATGCTACCTTTGCTACACATAATTTCGTGAATTGCATAATATTTGTAGTATTTTCAGCTGTATTTTTGGTAATCAGTAGTTACTTCTATCAGTGCGACGAAGAATATGTTCACCTGTTAACGAAAGGAAATCGTAAAGAGCGAGTTGGCATCAAACGAGTGACGCTGTTTTGATGATGTTTAACTGTCTAGAACAGTGTTTCCCAACGTGGGGCCCACGCCCCACAGGGGGGCAATTTGGTTTTTTTAGGGGGGCAATTTAGAAATTGACTTGATACGACTTTACCGCTTTCTCTTTGAGTTATTTAAACACAATGCCAGATATGGTTACAAAATATAGCAAAAAAGCAAATTCTTAAAAGTATCACACTAAATTGCCATAATAAATGTTTATTATAAATCTTTTGAATATGAATTTTAGTATTTCATTATATGTATTTTAATTTTACTTACTGTGTTTTATCATAATATTAAAGTGTTTTCTTTCAAAAACCATCCTATATCAGTTTCTTTAATAACAAATAATTTTTTTACTAAAAATTATGTATGGGGGGCAAAAAAATGTTGAAAGTTTGACATGACCCAAAAAAGGTTGGGAAACACTGGTCTAGAAGATGCAAGCTAGGTTTCAAAGCAGCTGCAGAATACATGCTTCCACAATGATTTCCATGAAACCCTCGTCTATTTGTAGCCTCCTTCGTGTAGTTAGACAGACCATAGGTGAAGGTATCTGCCGAACCAGGCGAAGCTTACATGGAGCAACAACGACAAGCCGAGGACCAGTAGCCTCATTCTCTCAAAGGGCGTTGAGTCTGTAGCTTGTAGACTGTCCAGGAGGCGAGAACTACATCCGACAAGAACAGCTCAGGGGTAGATGGGTGCGGGTCAAGTTTTCACTTATTAGATCCCTCGCGGAACCGCCTCCCCCCAATCATCAGCCACCCAGCATCCGCCGCCACCGCAGGAACGAAGCCCTTCCGAACTACCCGCCATTGCGACTAATGTGGGGTTCGAATCCCCGTCCGGGCATCCAGATTTGGGTTTTCCATGGTTTCCCCAAATCACTCGAGGCCAATGCCGGGATGCTTCTTTCAAAAAGGCCATGGCTGAATTCCTTCCCGTTCCTTGTTCCCAGTCCCATCCCGCCTCTAATGACCTTAGCCGACGACGAGGCGTAAAGCAATAGTAAAAAAGAAAAAACTAATCCCACGCGCGTCCGGCCTCACCCACCCCGCAGGGGACAGGGCGGAAATCACCGATCACAGCGTGGGGCTGCCTTCGGCGCACGTTCCTCTGCACATGACCGAAGGCACGACGCTGACGACGGGAAACAGGGGCCCGCACTACGGGGCACGCTCCAAGTGCACGTTCCACCGCACTTCGATGTGGGCGCCACTGACAGGCACAGCTTTCTGCGCACTCGTCCAAGCTTTGCAGAACACCATTGTAGTGCGCCTCACACCTCGGCATAACCCAAAGCGCACGGGTTTCTCTGTCGCACTTGGGTCTGATGTTTGGACCGATGCACTACCAGTCCCCATATATTAGAGGACTTATTTTGGCACAAAATAGCTCAATACCGGCGACAAGGGGAGCCGAATTCATTGATCAGTGATGACCGGTCCCAGCTAGGTCAATCTGGAGACGACCCCGGTCGTTGCCAGATCACGCCAGCTCACTGGTACCATCCGTCACCTCCCATCAGGGTCGTGTCACCTCGGGTCTTACCGCCGTGAGCAGCAAAATAGGGACAAGCCCTATAGTCAACATCCATTGGTCTTACCACTTGGGCGTTGGCAATGAGTGCATACTGGCGGGAGGGTTGCTCCACTCCACCCCACTACGACCCCAGTCTCGAGAGCTAAACCCAAATGACACGTCAGTTAGAAATCTTCTGAGGCGACTGCCGGGGTTTTGATCTGCTGTTTTGTCAGTTTCCGGTTGAAGATCCTTCTGCCATGATTCAGCACCACCAAATATATAACAGCAGAAGATTAGGCTATTTGACAGTATTAAAAAATATTATAAATTGAACTCATTCTCGTAGATTAATGCTTGAGGAAGCTAATTTTTTCAATTTTGAAAAGAAAAGTGGATTATTTTTAATAAAAAAGCGAAATAAAAATGACACTTTTCTTACCTCTGGTCACGTGACAGAAAACGCTCTAGCATTGGTGGTCGCTTGAGTGACGTCACACGTCTGTAAACGCTGTGGCTGGGAAAGGAGCGGTTCCTATTATCCAAGTTTTTAACTATTTTTATTGTTTGTTGCTGGTCATTCATGGTTATTAAGAAATTTCATTTTGAAAACAAAATCGAGAGCTACTTGTAAAAGCCTACAGTGGAAAAATATCGAAAATAGACGCCTTATTTGTGGGGCTGGCTATAGAAAAAAAAACCTGACTTTTATTCTGCTGAGCTTAAAAATGTAACAGCTTCAACTTGAGACTCATTTATATTTAAATTGAAAGTTAGAGATTGATTGTTGTGCGTTCTGTACGCGAAATTTGTGCAGTGAAATAAAGAAATAAAGAAAAGTTGTATGGGTGTCGCAAATATGCGCAAACAAATGAAGGTATTTCTTGTAGCTAACAAGCAGCTCTTTCAAATAAATATAGCAAGAGACCGATAGAATGGGGTATAATGAACTAAAATGCAACATGAAATAGGCTCAGTAGGTTTCTTTTTTAATTAAAAATAATCTCGCTCTGTTTTAATGATGCTAATGTATCACGGAAAAAGCATGCGTTAACTTACCTTGAGGATCGCGAAAAGCAACAGAAACACAGAAGTCACTACTAACACGCAGAAACACAGCGTAATCATCGACGAATAGCGAGGCCGACTGGAGCGCTTGATCGGTGGATCACATGAAGCCCATTGTTCAAACTATTTTTTTCTATTGTTAGGAGTGAATTCGTGGAAAATAAACCTTTGTTCCGAGTGATATGGTTTATCTACTTTGAATATAAATAACTATTTTGCCTGCGTAGAATATTATCAAAACTGACTTTTGTCCCTCTAGATTTATAAAATATCACACTGTGCGGCGTCGTCCTCCCGGATACGAGGCCAGAGCGTTAACCGCTCATTCACCACGTTCGGAACAATTGGAGTTGTGGGACATTTTTCTTAATTGCAGATTAAGGCTTATAGATAAATGATATTTTTTTGTCAATAAAACTGAATTTGTTTGTTTATTCATTTACCTACTTCGTTTCACTTCATCTCACGCGAAGAAACTGTGAAGTGTTTGCTATTAACATAAAGAGAAGCAATTAAGAAGTAGTGTCCTGATAGCTGTGTTATTGAAAAGTGGTAATGGAATTCAGAATGTCCTACGTTCGAACCTTGGTTGGCATAATATTTTTTTGCGTGCATTTTTTTTCCGTTTTGTTTGCTGTTTTTTGCACTACTATATTTTTATTCGAAGAATTCGTAATAGTTGCTAAGCGTCATACAAGCTTTTGAAACAAATTGCTACCACACATTAAAACTTTTAATTTTTAAACTTACCAGACAGAGAATATCATGCAGAAAAAACAGGTGCACGGCGGCGAATAATGGAATTTATTTTAGAAGTGACATCACTTGTAGAAATCTTGCAACATTTCCGGAACGCGTTGTGTCCTTTCGTTGGAATTTTTACCTGACGATACAACTACAGGTTACCTTCCTGACATAACTGCGTCTATTAAGCGGTATTTACTTTTAATATGCAAGTAATATTTAAAACAAAACAAAAAACCTGTTTATGGTGTGCAAGTAACGTTTAATTTCTTTGGTTGTTTCAAACGGCTGTAATTCGCTTGTTATCCAAAAAGCCTTCAGAAAAAAAAATTAAATTGATGTTTTGGTGGGTTTTCGGTAAAAAATGATTATGCGATGCAACCAACAGCAACTAGTATCCAAAGAAAATGAAAAAAGAAAACAAATTTAACATATTCCGAAGCTAGGATCGAACCTTAGGGCCCTAACCCTAATAATTCTCGCCTTAAACAACGTATTACATTTAACTCTACGAAATCGCGGTGTAAATGAGCTTCACAGAAAATCGTAGGTGGGTGCGGAATACGGGGAAGTTGGGTGTGTAGGGAAATTGCCACCGGATCGTATGCTCCAATGCAATTAAATTAAAATTTAAAATTAATTAGTTTTAATAATATGACATTAGAAAAGGCATCGGCTGTATGGGGCATTGGTTGAAATATCTTAAGTGACTTTGTCGCAATGTCGAATTGAAGATGTTACATTCTTAAGCTCCACAGGATAAAACTCAGTGGTTGTTTCTATAGCTAGCCTCACAAATAAGGCGTCTACTTTCAATATTTTTCCGCTGTAGGCCTATACAAATTGTTTTCGATTTTATATTCAAAACGAACATTCATTATTAACAAGAAGTAACCAGCAACAAACAATAAAAATAACTGAAAACTTGGGTAATAGGAAACGCTCTATTCACAGCGGCAGTGTTTACAGACGTGTGACGTCACGTCTGTAAATGCACGCGTCAGGCAGCGAAGGAGCGTTTTGGCGGGCTTTTAAATTCTTTAAATTTTAACTTTGAATTTCCGCAAAATAATGCACTGCCGTCTAAAAATCTCTTCACTCGGTAAATAAGGTGTACCAATAAACAATTTAAAACTATTTTCAAGAATTAGTCAAATACCCATTTCTGTGAAAAATTATTTTAATTTCTTCTAATCAACAACTTCAAGTGGATGAATACCCAGTGCTATTAAAAATTACCAGTTTTTTTCCATAATAAATGAGAATATGTCTATAAATATCACTGTAATATTACCAGAACTAGGAAAATGTCGTGCATATGCATTCAAATGCTATATAGAATACAATAAGCAATTTTTAAATTCAGCATTACAGCTGAAAATGAAGGCAGGAAACAAATGTCATAAAGATTAGAAGCCTATATATAACATTGCAAGTGATGTATATGAATCTCTGGATGATGATATGACACGCTGGTAAAAAATTGTGAGATTTAATGACATTACATATGTGGAAAGAGAAGTAAAGTACGGTGTTACACATCGAAGCTACCGGTAATTAGGACCACTAGTGTACTAAATACAAACAGTCTCCCTGGAATATTAAAAATATTGCAAAATATATTTAAAAAAAACAATTCTTGTAAAAAAGGAAAAAATCTCCTGGTTGTTTGCTGAGAAAAAATTATGAAATCTTGTTTTGAGTAAATTGTACACTTTACAGTGTGTATTTACTTCACTTACTGTAATAGAATGGCTTCTTTCAGTGTTATATATAGTCCATTTAAAATAAAACAAAATTTAGTGATTTGGCCATTATTTGTGTCATAACATTTACTGAAATGTAAAGCTTTTTTTATTATGGCTTTACGCCTCATCGATGTCGAGGTCATTAGAGGCAGGAAAGGGCTGGAGGAAAGGAACGGGAGGGAATTTGGCCATGGCCTTTTTAAAGGAAGCATCCCGGTATTCGCCTGAGTGATTCGGAAAACCCAAATCTGGATACACGGAAGTGGATTCGAACCAGCGTCCTCCAGAACGTTAGCTGATTAATTTAATTTAATTGCAATGGAGCACAGGCTCCGGTGGCAATTTCCCTACACACCCAACTTCCCCCTATCCTATACTCACCTACATTTGCCCTCTACAAATTTTAACTTTAAATTATTTTAACATTTTCGGTAGGTTATTCATCATTCCCCTTGGTAACTCATTCCAATCCCTGACCTAAAAAAGAAAATCTTCCCACACCCTTGTGCCTCAAATCGAGTGCCAGCTTGTGGTCATGGTCATCTTTTCCCTTCCATGAACTACTTTTCATACCTACTGCAATATCTTTCCATGCCTCATCGCCAGTATACGCCCTCTACACTCCCATGACCCTCCTCATGCTCCTCCTGTCTTGCAATGAATTCCATTCCAGCTCCTTTATCATATCCGTCACTGATTGCATTCTGCGATAATTTACAGAAACAAATCTAGCAGTCCTTCTTTGCACCTTCTCCAATTCCTGTATTTGATACTCAAAATGTGGGTCCCATACTACACTACCATATTCGAGCAATGGTCTGACCAAAGTTTTGTAACCCAATTCCTTTACTTCTCTCGTACATCCCCTCATCACTCTCTCCAACAAGTGCAGAATTTTGAAACCTTTTCCAACCACCTGTCCAATGTGTCCTGCCCAGTTAAGCTTGTTATCAAATATAATGTCAAGATATTTACATTTCAAGTCTTCAGCAAGCAATTCTTTCCCCACCTTATATTCATAATTAACCTTTTGTTTTCTATTTGTGTATCTAATAAGCTGACTCTTCTTTGAATTTATCTTCATCCCATGTTTACCAACCCAACTAGATATCCTGTCCAGATCACCCTGTAACTGTTTTACAGTCCTCTATCGTTTTGATCCTTTTATACAGCATTATGTCATCTGCAAACAATCTAATTTCAGATAGTAAACAATCTATACAATTATTCATTAGAATAATGAATAGCAATGGTCCCAATACGCTACCCTGTGGCACTCCCATTTTTACTTCCACTTTTTTTGATACTGCATTTCCCACCTTAACTTTCTGTTTTCTACCTTTTAAAAATTCTTCTACCCTGCAAATCACTTTCTCATCCACTCCAATAGTTTTTACTTTATTTACTACCATTTTGTGGCTTACTCTGTCAAACGCATTTGAAAGATCTAGTGCTACACTATCAATTTGGCCTCCCTTGTCCATTTTATCTGAAATATCTTGCATATATCCCACCAACTGAGATTCGCATGAATATCCTTGCCTGAACCCATGTTGCCTGCTTGAAAACAACTTACGTTTCTCACATACTTTTCTGATGTGGTTGATTATCAATCTTTCATTTATTTACCTACCACTGAAGTCAAACTGATTGGTCTGTAATTTTTTTACTCTATTTCTCACCCCTCCTTAATGTACCGGTACTACTATCGCACTTTTCCAGTCTTGTGGTAAGCAGCAAGTATCCAGACTCAATTTAAATAATATTTCAAGATGAGGTACAATGTCACATCCGGCTATCTTTAAGATATCTGTAGTAATATTATCTGCACCAGCCCCCTTATGTTTTTTCAGCTTGCTTATTTCCTTCATGATTTCTTCAGGATGAATTTCAAAATTTTTAGTATCTTCATTTCTAATCGTATTGTTAAGCACGTTCTGCGAATTAGACCTTCCCGTTTCTGATTCATTGTCCCTAATGCTCTCACTAAACCAGTTACTTAAAATCTCTGCCTTTTTCAAATCCTTAGTAACTATTTCTCCATCCTTATCTATGAGCATCTCTACACCCTCCCTTCCCCTCAGTTTCCTGATATAGCCATAGAAATTTCTAGATGCATCAGTCAATGGTCCTCCTGCACTGACAATACTCTTCATAAACCCAACTTTAGCCATTTTCTTTGCGGTTATTAAGTCCTTGTTTAGTTGTTTCAAATATTCCCTACTACCCTGCTGTCTCTTAACTCTGTAAATGAAAAGCAGAATATATATGATTTATACATGTCAAATCCGAAAGATGTGCGACGGAAATCTTGGCTATTGTAATTTTTTTGCGATTCATAAAGCAACACATTTAAAGTATTTATATGGGTTTACTGAAACATGGCATGAATAGTGGTCAAGTCACCGGAACTTTTGTCATCATTATTTTAAATCAACGCTATAACACCGAGAGAATCCATTCTGTTTGAAAAAGTGTAGGGAATACACAGCGTCACTGAATTGAAGGCTTAGCTCAGAACAAGGTCTCATAACCTTTTGTCACTATGCAGTCCCAAGCAGGGGCGGATCCAGGGGGGGGGGGCTAGGGGGCTGACCTTGTCCGACTCAAGCCCCCCCCCAAAACCAAAATCCCCAAACCAAAGTCCGCTCAAGTCCCTCCCAAACCAAAATCCTGGATCCGGCCCTGATCTCAAGTGTTGGCCTGTTTATAGTGGGATTTCAGTTCTGTTTGTAAGCTGTTTTCTAGCGCTGGGTCGTCGATCAGGTGTAATGGTTCCCTTTGAGAACTGTGAGTTTTGTGCTGTGTGCAGGTATCGAGGACGCGTTCAGAGCGAGGAAGATCGGCTCGCTGGTCGGCGTGGAGGGAGGTCACGGGATCGACTCCCGGCTGGCGGTGCTGCGGATATACTACGCCGCGGGGGTGCGCTACATGACGCTCGTCCACGCCTGCCACACGCCCTGGTCAGTGCAGCCAACACCGCGCAAACAAACGACGGTATTCTGCTTGGTTTCAGATCACAGAGATTATAGAATTATCCATGGGCGCCGGGAGGGGGGTGCAAGGGGGTGCACTTGCACCCCCCTGACATCCCGGGTCGCCCGGAAATTTGGGCCGATAGGGGGTGGGGAGCACCAATTACAGCCCTGGTGCACCCCCCTACAGCCCTGGTGCACCCCCCTACATCCCGGTGGGCAGTAGTAGAGCTAAAAAAAAAAAAAAAAGTTCGCCCGGAAATTTTTCGGCTGATTGGGGGGGGGGGCACCAATGTAGCCCTGGTGCACCCCCCTAGAAGCAATCCTGCCGGCGCCCATGGAATTATCCTTTAATTTAATTTAAACTGATAGAAATTACCGTGTTATCTTTGACCCACCTAAGGGAAGGTATCGAGACTTCGCTTCTTTATCTTTTAAATACTAACCCGATCACCACGATCGGATGGATGGTGTGTTCACGATTAATTCAATGATCAGAGCTTCTAGATGATCAATTAGTGGTGGAATTTTCTAACAATCAACACTCGTGTAAATGGATATTTATAACCACACACTTCTATTGGCAGAGTTTTAAATAATATAACACCGACCACCAACCGAAACTTTATTGAATTAAACACATATAATTTGTGATAGGTTTGTATTCCGAAGATTTCATTTAATTTAATTACAATGGAGCACAGGCTCCGGTGGCAATTTCCCTACATACCCATCTTCCCCCTATCCTGCACCCACCTACATTTGCCCTCTACAAATTTTATCTTTAAATTCTTTCAAAGTTTTCGGTAAATTATTCATCATTTCTCTTGGTAACTCATTCCAATCCCTGACACCCTTACCTAAAAAAGAGAATCTTCCTACACCCTTGTACCTGAAATCGAGTGCCAGCTTGTGGTCATGGTCATCTTTTCCCTTCCATGCACTACTTTTCATACCTATTGCAATATCTTTCCCCACCTTATATTCACAATTAATCTTTTGTTTTTTATTTGTGTATCTAATAAGCTGACTCTTGTTTGCATTTATCTTCATTCCATGTTCACCAACCCAACTAGATATCCTGTCCAGATCACCCTGCAACTGTTTAAATCATCTATCGTTATGATCCTTTCATACAGCATTATGTCATCTGCAAACAATCTAATTTCAGATAGTACACAATCATCACAATTATTCATTAGAATAATGAATAGCAATGGTCCCAATACGCTACCCTGTGGCACTCCCATTTTTACTTCAACTTCTTTTGATACTACATTTCCTACCCTGACTTTCTGTTTTCTACCTTTTAAAAATTCTTCTACCCAGCAAATGACTTTCTTATCCACTCCAATGGTTTTTACCTTATTTACTACCATTTTATGGCTTACTCTGTCAAACACTTACGAGAGAAAAGTTCTAACTGAAGCAAGTTCAGGCCGCTATTAGCATTGTCGTTCATTACAACAATCACAGTTCCTCAAAATCATAGTATAGGTTCTTCTAGCACATAAATCAACAATTCTTTAGCTTCTCGTAAGTACAATGTTGCGATGAACACAACCAGAGTTTATTTTACCGCCGTGGAAGCATGAAAAAACGTATCCATGACCCCGGTTTGTCAACCTAGCACTCACACAAACACTACTTCACACTGTCAAAAATTATCCCGCGACTACTGTAATTGTTCTGCGAGATTAATACAACTACATAAGAATCGATTAATCGAACTGTCACTCCATACATATCACCGATATACACTAATACATTCTGACAAACTTACTCATTCCTACATGAAGTAAAAAGGTCGCTAGCCTACTGTATTGCGAGAAGATGTCAGAACTGTACTCAGAGAATTACTTTTAAACTTAGTGAAACTACCTAATCAGCAATAATCAACGGCATGGGGATGCAGAAGGCAACGGGAAACCACTGCATTAAAGACCAAAGGGTATCCCGACAACATGTAATCCTCTCAAATTGCATATTTCATGATGGCTTCTTCCTGGGTAAAATATTCCGGAGGTAAAATAGTCATCCAATCGGATCTCTGGGTGGGGACTGCTCAGGGAGGAGTCATCAGAATAGATAGAAACATTCTATGAGTCGGAGTGTGGAATGTTAGAAGTCTAAATAGGGCTGGTAGGTTAGAAAACTTAAAAAGGGAGATGGAACGACTTAAGATAGATGTTGTTGGGTTTAGCGAGATTAAATGGAAGGACGCACAGGATTTCTGGTCTGGGGAACACAGGATAATTAGCACACAAGTTGTAAATGGAATCACTGGTGTAGGATTTGTAATGAATAAGAGAGTAGGGAAACGGATGAGTTATTATAAACAGTTTAGTGACAGGATTATTTTGATGAGGTTAGAAACTAAGCACACACCAACCACGTCAGTACAAGTGTATATACCGGCGTCACAGGAAAATGAAGAAGAAATAGAAAAAATATACGCTGAAATTGAAGAATTAATCCAATATGTGAAGGGAGTGGAAAATCTAATAATCACGGGTGATTGGAATGTGATAGTGGGAGAAGGAAAAGAGGGGAACACTGTAGGAAGTTTCGGTCTAGGACAAAGAAATTAGCGAGGAAGCAGGTTGTTCCTTTTTTTTTTAAAGATATAAGCTAGTTTAAGAAAACTG